>WNWK01001074.1:0-67500 GCA_009830355.1 Cherax destructor | reverse complement strand
GAATTTACGAGGTCAGTTTCTGTGTATGACAGCTCTGGGGTCATTGAATAAGGGTAAAATTTACAAATAATCCGCACAAAGGAGAAAGAAACTTATGACATTATATAATTGTTACAGATTTAAATGTTATAAGCAGGATTTTTTCTGTTCGTAAATCTGGAGTCATGAAATTATCTATACTCTCAGGTAACTTTACTGAGACAACGGAGTAGAGCTTTATCATATACCTGGAGTATACCTGGAGAGGGTTTCAGGGGTCAACGCCCCCAGCGGCCCGGTCTGTGACCAGGCCAAGGCCTGGATATTTTTGCAATTCCTGGAAAGCGAAATAAGAACAGTGTAAAGTGACATGCAGAGAAAGATAACCGGAGAAGCGTATGTCAGGTCCTGGTGATCAGTGCAGTAGTCCACTGCAGTTGACCTACTGTAGAGAAGAGGTACTAACGTAGCAGACGTTAAGTCAAACTCCAAATATCACCAGTGTTATTGTACGTACCGTTCCATGCGCTGACTGTAATAAATAATGCGTAAGGAAAACGTCAGAAATCAAGAGCGCCAGTAAAGTTACAGAACTCACAGCATAAATAATGCGTGTGTCGCTCACTGGGACAAACACGCACACCTAATGGCTAGGGGTAGGTTAGGTAAGATTTGTCAGGAAACAGGACAAGTGTTTCCTGGCGCTGGTCTTAGTCATATGATGACCCCGCAGCTGGAGCTTTTCGTCATCTGACTGAGACCTTCGCTGGTTTACTCCTCCACCCCTTTAAAAAATATATATATATATATATATATATATATATATATATATATATATATATATATATATATATATATATATATATATATATATATATATAATGACCTAATGGCGTGGAGATACGTCAAGATTACTATTAAATAAAACTGCAGATTCAGAAGACACTGCCTGAAAGTGGCAATCATTGGCACAACAGACACTGGCACAACAGACACTGGCACAACAGACACTGGCACAACAGACACTGGCACAGACACTGGCACAACAAACACTGTAGCAAAGAACCAAGGTGTTTACACCCAAATATATCTTTGTCATACATCACAATACAATGTAAAAAAAAAAAAAACAGGCCCATAATTAAACCGAAATGCAAAGCTCATAATTATGGAACAGTAGCCAAGAATTGTGCTTCGCTGTTCTCATCATCAGGACCTGACATACGATGCGGGTTTTTTTCCCATTATGTACACTGGTGAAATGTTGTGTAATAAAGGACTCCACTGCATTCGTGTCTCTCTTTCATTACCAAATCAAGTTTTTTTTTTCCCCTCCAAATCAAGGTTTGCTCTGCATATTTTCTGTCTACTAAAGCCTTTGAGAAGCCTTTCCCCTCACAAACACGAAATGTTCCTATTAGGACCATCCACCTGCTTTTCCTACAATGTGAGTTAAATGTATTGGAGTGTGTGGAGAGAGCCTTTTAATTATCACCTGTCCAGATATGATCTGTACAAGTAGCACTTCAAGCAGAAATTATTTATTTTTTTCCAGGTGATAAGAATTTCTATAAATATATCTCTTGGTTCTGTGATGTAGTGCAATACGAGGGTTGATGTAGAGGAGATTTGAAGGGCCTGATTCCCCCTATAATAAAAATTCATATTCAATAATCTGAAACATCGAAGTGTAATGGAAACGTGTCGATTAATATAGGAAATCCATTTGAAAATACTGTAGAAGGGCAACATAACACGACGTACAGCTGAAGAGGGTCTTAGACGGAGATCTAAATATGCAGTCTCTTTTCACACAAATACATTGAGATTCACGGGCGATCACCAACAGCCTGGCGAGTCACTGCTAGCGGCCGGAGGATCGAACCTCCAGCACAGCTTGCGCTGAATGGCTTCATACGGGTCAAATACAAACAGGTTTGACCTTCACGTCAGCTTCAACTGCTCTATGAGTTATTGTTTGGCACAATAATCTAACACAATTCACTAGTGCCACATCGCAAGCCTCCAATATAAATTTCATACCTAAATTTCACTCTTCCCTGCTCCGAAATGGCACCAAAAAAAAATCTGCAGTTCTCTCACTCGGTTCGAAAACCAACTTTTGGAGGGATTAATTACGAAATTGTATAAAAAAAATATTAGGAATAGAGTGATATTCACGCTGCCGAGGGACTAAAATTAAAGAATAATAACGTTATCAACAAAGGACTAAATATCGGCAGCCCAGTAAAATTATGTGTGATGGAGAGAGAGAGAGAGAGAGAGAGAGAGAGAGAGAGAGAGAGAGAGAGAGAGAGAGAGAGAGAGAGAGAGAGAGAGAAAGAGAGAGTGAGAGAGAGAGATACAGAGACAGAAATAGAAAGATTGATTTAGAGATAACAAGCTCTGGACCACAGACACACATCACACACACTTACCAATATCTCCCAGTGGTATTAAAAATAATGAGGTTTAGTTCTTCAAGACTGGAGCCTGGATAGTAGCGACGGGCTCTCGATTCGAAAAACTGGAGCTCCTTTTCCCCATGGATAGAAGCTGAATCCCTCCCATTACTGCAGGCACAATAAGACCTCTACTGTATTATTCCACCATGTAATATTTACCCATCAGTTACATAGCTGTAATTACACAAACTACATCTAGATAATTATGAATTTAAAGATAATAAGAAATGGGTAAATATATATATATATATATATATATATATATATATATATATATATATATATATATATATATATATATATATATATATATATATATATATATATATATAATTACAAATATATAATGCCAATTATGTAGTTGAAAATGCCGTTACGCACTCAGGAGCTGTGATTCGACCCTCGCAATTCGAACTTGGTGAGTACACTTCCCCACACGGCCCTATCATCCTTGTAAATCGAACTCTTTACATGCAAAATTATATTACGTCTCGCTGTGGTTATGCATATTTCTCCCCTGCCTTGTTTTCTGAACTTCGTCACCTCAAGCGTGCGTAATTGAACGCTCTAAACGCAAGCAATTAAAAAAAATGTTTAGTGGTGCTGAATAATGTGTTTTGCGAAGGACGCTGAGCTTGACCTCTGGTAGTGGTAGCGGGTGTAGTGGTGGTAGCAGTGGTAGTGGAGGTAGTGGTGGTGGTTGTGGTGGTAGTGGTGGTGGGGAAGGAAGGAGATCAAATCTCCATATAATTTAACTTTTTGTTCCTGGTGTGGTAATAATTGCAGAGGTAATGTTAATACTGGCGAGAATAGTGACACTGGTGTTAGTAGATGATAGTGACACTGGTGATAGTAGATGATAGTGACACTGGTGATAGTAGATGATAGTGACACTGGTAATAGTAGATGATAGTGACACTGGTGACAGTAGATGATAATGACACTGGTGATAGTAGATGATAGTGACACTGGTGATAGTAGATGATAGTGACGCTGGTGATAGTAGATGATAATGACAATGGTGATAGTAGATGATAGTGACACTGGTGATAGTAGATGATAGTGACACTGGTGATAGTAGATGATAGTGATACAGGTGATAGTAGATGATAGTGACACTAGTGATAGTAGATGATAGTGACACTGGTGATAGTAGATGATAGTGACACTGGTGATAGTAGATAATAGTGACACTGGTGATAGTAGATGATAGTGACACTGGTGATAGTAGATGACAGTAATACTGTTGATAGTATATATAAATTCGCCCTATTTTTGCCAAGCACCATTTTCCTCTAGAATGGAGACGACGCAGAACCCAGCTATCTTCTCCTAGTCATCCCATGACAACCTCGCGTCTACATCTCTTCAACGACAGTCAGGCTCTGACGAGCCTTCCCGGCAATACCTCTTTAATGGTATCGCCAGGGTGCCTCTCGTTCGCCGGATTTTATTAATTTCGTCACACTGGGGTAGCTACATCATGGGCCTGCTGGCACGAGAGCTCAAGCAGAGGGTCACAGCATCAGAGAGAGGATTCTTTTACCCGTGGATCGATGAGTCTTCATTAGCCACCTCGGGAGTATTTCTAACGAAATATTATTTGAAATTCGTATATTATATTAGAGGCCCCCAAAACCGAGAAGATAATTGAAGAGTAAAATTTAAAGGAGGGCCACATTTTGCAATTTTTGAGAATAATAACAATAATATTTTGTGCAGTGTGGAACCTATATAGAAGTGAATTTATAATTTCATACAAGGGCCACATATATTTCCTAAAAGGGCCACATGTGGCCCTCGGGTCGCAGGTTGGGGGACTACTGGACTGCGGTCACCTCTTACCCTCAGAGTGCGACTTCCACTATCATACACCCACAGTGTGACTTCCACTATCCTACTCCCACAGTGTGACTTCCACTATCATACACCCACAGTGTGACTTCCACTATCCTACTCCCACAGTGTGACTTCCACTATCATACTCCCACAGTGTGACTTCTACTATCCTACTCCCACAGTGTGACTTCCACTGTCCCCCCCCTTCCTCACAGGGTGATTCAGAACACTCTACAACCTCATTATAACTCCCACCTCCCAGAGTGACTACAACCACCCTCCACCCACAGAGTGACTACAACCACCCTCCACCCACAGAGTGACTACAACCACCCTCCACCCACAGAGTGACTACAACCACCCTCCACCCACAGAGTGACTACAACCACCCTCCACCCACAGAGTGACTACAACCACCCTCCACCCACAGAGTGACTACAACCACCCTCCACCCACAGAGTGCTCGCCCTCTCTCTCTCTCTCTCTCTCTCTCTCTCTCTCTCTCTCTCTCTCTCTCTCTACCCAAGTAATCTAGCATTCTCATCATCTGGGTTACAGGGACGCCCTCTACGACGGCAGGAATGGGGCAACCAGATGACCAATACCACCCTCAGACTTCGTAACGTGACGGCGGCGATGCGAGGTCTGTACACCTGTGTAGGCAGCAACCTGGAGGGTGACGGCCAGAGCAACGCTGTCAATCTTAACGTCGAGTGTGAGTATTATCAATCCCTCAGGATGACAGTTTAACACTTGATATAAGCGATCAAGAATTCAGTCTCCCATGTGACTCCATCTCTAGACGATAGTATGAAATTTAGCATTATATATATATATATATATATATATATATATATATATATATATATATATATATATATATATATATATATATATATATATATATGACAGAGAGAACGTATATATACACTTGTGTACATATAAACACTCAGTACATGCACACGTTATTTACATACGCATAATTAGTGTACACGGAGGTAATATACATAAAAATGCTTAAGGTACATGCACTAAACCTACACGAGGTCGTGCACACACAGTGTACAAAGATTCAGTGTACACTCACACACACACACACACAGTGTATACACTGAGGGCGAACACAAACATATAGGTTTGTTGGTCAGCCTAAGACACAGTCTGTTATCATTAAGGTGACAGCGCCTGTCGTTCAGCTTTATTAACGACCTTATACTGACGTGGAGGTGCTGCTGCTTCTTCACCTCACACTGACGTGGAGGTGCTGCTGCTCTTCACCTCACACTGACGTGGAGGTGCTGCTGCGTCTTCACCTCACACTGACGTGGAGGTGCTGCTGCGTCTTCACCTCACACTGACGTGGACACTGACGTGTGTTTCGTTCCCTTCGACTCACTTCACTGACTGACGTGGGTGCTCCTGAGTCTCTCACCTCACCTTATATTCCTCTCTGTTGTTCTTAGTCTTCCTACTCTTTGTTTTCCATTACCATTTTCCTATAGTCTCGTTCTTATCTAATTTCAAGTAAAATAACATAAGTAGCAATGATTGACAGGCAGAAAGCTGCCTAACAGAGCAAAAAAAGCATTATTAAAAACTACGTTTTGCCCACTGAGAGCTTAGATAAGTGTCTCTTCGTTACTCTTGGCAAATCTTTCATGCCATTCCTTAACAAGGTTGTCCCTCATTTATATATATCTTTAAGAGCTCTCTAAGTATAGTCGTCACACTGTCACCCCTTTGAAGTCAGATGTCCCCTTGTTGTGTCGTCATTAACAGATGTCTCATGATCACTGTGTCTAAATTAATGACAGACTTAAGGGTGAGTATTTAGACCTCACCAGAAATAAAAATGATAAAAACGAATAAAGCTGGAAAAAGCAGTATTTTTTTTTTATTTAACACTGACCCTCGTGGAACACTGTCTGTGATACGACCCCACTCTGATTTCTCCCCATTTGTGCAAACTCTCTGTTGCCTATTTATCAACCACGTCTCTATCCAGGAACATAATTTCTCCTCCTATTCCGTGTGCCTCTACTTTCCTCAACAATTTCTGATGTGAAACTCTACCAGTTTAAAATATTTTTGGCACAAACTTTTCACACTAATACAGCAAAAATTCATAAAAAAAACAATTAGTAAAAATTATTTTATATCCTCTCTTGAATGGCAAATCAACTTATCTGTGCAATGTAAATTGGTGAAATAATTGATGACTAAAAATCCACAACAGAGTACTGTTTTCACTCTCACTATCCACGTTTACTACTCGCATCACACTGACTGACATTCACTCTGGAGGTAAACAAGTCACCTTTGGACTGGCAGCAACTCGGTAACGTCAGGCCAAAGGGTTTAATCCCCATAACTTCAAACCAACGACATATTACCACTACGTGTTTGGGAATTTTTGGGAATTTTTAACTATTTACACAATATGAAAATGTGCCTCCGTTGTTTACTTTAAAACATTATTGCAAAAATTACGTTAAATAATTGGGAGTAAGTAAATATTTGTCTGAGGGACGTAAAATGGTCATAACTTGAATTATAAAATAATATTCATGGCTGATGTTAATATTTATGCCATGGGAATGCATTGATC
Source organism: Cherax destructor (assembly GCA_009830355.1). Classification (NCBI taxonomy): domain Eukaryota; kingdom Metazoa; phylum Arthropoda; class Malacostraca; order Decapoda; family Parastacidae; genus Cherax; species Cherax destructor. The sequence continues at coordinate 60,609 of WNWK01001074.1, read as the reverse complement.
GATACACCGGAATTCCTATTTGTCCCATCATGTCCCCTTAAACACAATCGCCTACCTCATTCTGACCTCTCCTACGTCTCCCAGTTTTTCTCTCATTCAAAATTATTTTGTAAAAAAAAACATTCATCTCTTGTAATTATAAGACCACATTTATACTGACTCAGCCGTAGAAGTTAGACTCAGTGGTGGCCTCTACATAGCTCTGAATTTCCAATCGCAAGAACAACGGTTCAGTTTCCAGTACACCTTACGATTGGTTACATTCATGATAAGGTAAGATTCTCATTTCACCTTCCTTCCTTCCTACCACCTAAATAGTATGGCTGAGAGAGTATTGATTCTCTCGTGATTAGAGGAATGTTGAAGTAGCCAACACCATCCGTCAAGCCAATGGCGCACACAGTTATATAATCTCGTAGATCCAGTGAACCCTCATGTGTCCTCTTCCACTGCTCGAACAATACTTTGAGGTGTATATCCCTCAGTGTATATACACTGAGAGTTTATTTTAATCCATTTTATAAAGGATCAAAGCAATTTTGATGAATGGTGAACATGGAATCTTAACGACCCAATTATCCAACCAACAAATACTCAAACACTGAGGTCTGGTCCGACAGTCGACTCCACACACTTGCGTCGAGTGATCGGTCTACCTCCTCACCTCCTCGCTAGCCTCTTCACCCACCTTGGAAGAAAAGATGGTATTATGTGCGGTAATTGTCTCTTAAATCACTTGCGGCCTCGTCCACACCTCAACGTCTTGCCTCAATCTAAATAATTTTCTTTATCCCGTGTAATGTGCTTGCAGTAACAACTTTAAGGAACTCTTGGCTTAAATAGCAACGCTTTTCTTGCCGAATAAGGAAAGCGAAAATTTGTGTATGCAATAATTTCGCAAAAATCATTCTGAACCTAACGAAAAAAAAATATTTCATTGTGTTTGTTTATTATTAAATTACTGTAAACTTATCTAAAATATATATAGTTGGATTAGGCTAAATTAAATTGTGCTTGTTATAAGGTTAGGTAAGTTTTCTAAGGTTCTTTTGGTACAAAATTATTATTTGTTACGTTAACATAAATTAAAAATATATATCTTTAAACGTATAAGAGAAAATTTTAGAAAGGACTTAATTTTAAATAAGTTCTTGCTAATTGGCCGGTTTTATCTATTCGGCACTTATATATATATATATATATATATATATATATATATATATATATATATATATATATATATATATATATATATATATATATATTATGTATATATATATATGTACACAAGATCTGTTATCTCAACATCGTTATCCCCGTATCCAAGGAAATCCTAGGCTCTTAAGGCGAGCATGGATGGTTCCTGGGGCACTCTGCTACTTTGTTGACTCTCGTGTGTCTACAAAAAGAGGCACTAGAGCTACCAAGACTACTCTTTCCACTTTCTTGACATTGCGACGGTGATGGAAGTCTAGGTCGTAGCTGGGGCTGTTTGATGGATGTACGAGGGACTCTGGTGGTGGTGGTGGTAACTAATGACAGGAGCACATGAGAGAGGGGGAACATGAAGCTTCACATCCTTGCTCATTACTCCACTCTTTATAGACTAATATGGGGTAGGGTACGCACATTATTACGCCAGAACACTACTAAGGTTACGCTACTCCCTACGTCTACCTGCTCATGTCATCTACGCTGGGATTACGCTGGGGAAAGAGCGCAAAGACTGCTGTACTGATTTAGAAATATATTTGTATAAATATGTAGAATGATTTCTAGTTAAATTTATACAAAGATTTAAGCATATATTTCTACAGTAATTTATACAAAGATTGAATTTCGTAAGTGTTAAATAATCTTGATTTTTTACCAGCAAAGTTGGTATGGTAGAAAGGAACTACTCAGTGAAGTACTACTCAGTGAAGTACTACTCAGTGAAGTACTACTCAGTGAAGTACTACTCAGTGAAGTACTACTCAGTGAAGTACAACCCGGTGACTAAACACACACACACACACACACACACGAGGACCAGGCAGAACTACAAAGGGATCTGGACAGGCTGCAACCCTGTACAGCAATTGGCTCCTGGAGTTCAACCCCACCAAGTGCAAAGTCATGAAGATTGGGAAAGGGCAAAGAAGACCGCAGACGGAGTACAGTCTAGGGTGCCAGAGACTACAAACCTCACTCAAGGAAAAAGATCTTGGGGTGAGTATAACACCAGGTACATCTCCTGAGGCGCACATCAACCAAATAACTGCTGCAGCATACGGGCGCCTAGCAAACCTAAGAACAGCATTTCGACATCTTAATAAGGAATCGTTCAGGACCCTGTACAATGTGTACGTTAGGCCCATATTGGAGTATGCAGCACCAGTTTGGAACCCACACCTAGCCAAGCACATAAAGAAACTAGAAAAAGTGCAAAGGTTTGCAACAAGACTAGTCCCGGAGCTAAGGGGTATGTCTTACGAGGAAAGGTTAAGGAAAATCGACCTGACGACACTGGGAGACAGGAGAGATAGGGGGGACATGATAACGACATACAAAATACTGAGAGAAATTGACAAGGTGGACAGAGACAGAATGTTCCAGAGATGGGACACAGCAACAAGGGGTTACAGTTGGAAGTTGAAGACTCAGATGAATCACAGGGATGTTAGGAAGTATTTCTTCAGTCACAGAGTGTTCAGGAAGTGGAATATAGTTTGGGAAGTGATGTAGTGGAGGCAGGCTCCATACATAGCTTTAAGAAGAGGTATGATAAAGCTCATGGCGCAGGGAGAGTGACCCAGTAGCGGCCAGTGAAGAGGCGGGGCCAGGAGCTATGAATCGACCCCTGCAACCACAACTAGGTGAGGACACACAAATCCTCTCGCATCCTATTTACCATCGACAGCTTTTTTTTTATCTCCGTTACCTGTTTTTCCCGTTGAGCTGTACTGTTGAGCACCTTTGTGACGGGTAACGCCACTCTGTTGACGTATTTATTACATTTACATCGCACCTGGCATGCCAGCGTCATCTGTTATGGTACAGTACCAGATGAAACGGGAAAATAATGCAGGGCTTGTGAGCTGGTCTGGCACTGATGCTGCTGTCAGTAATGGGTCTGACGCTTGATTGTATTTGATGTGATTGTGATTTGACTGTGATTGACTTTGAGCTGATTGTCTGTGGGGCAATTGTCTGTGAGGCGATTATGCGCGAGGTCTTTGTGAGGTGGTTGTAATGCCATTGTCAGTGACGTAACTGGCTGTGATGTGTTTGGCTGTCAAGTGACTGATTGTGATGTGTTTGGCTGTGAAGTGACATTGTGATGTGTTTGGCTGTGAAGTGACATTGTGATGTGTTTGGCTGTGAAGTGACATTGTGATGTGTTTGGCTGTGAAGTGACTACCTCAGACTTATGTGTATATGTGATTAACTGATAACTAAAGTGCAATGAACACATGTCAGTGCTCAGTAATAACTCACATGGGCACAAAAACTCAGAAGATTAATTTGTCTGTATTTTCCGGTCCCTTTCTGGGGAGGATCGAAGTGGATCCCAGAAAAGGATCGAAATATACAGATCAATTAATCTTCTGAGTTTCTGTATATACAGAAACTCAGCATGTGACTAATTCTTATGTGTTATAATTATAGAAGAATAAATCTGGCTATACCAGATAAGTTTTATTGGAAAAAGAGTAAAGCGGAAATAGGATGGCAAGGTTGATTTACGTAGGGAAGAGGGCGTCTAGATCGAGAATTTGCATTGAAGCATAGAACTTTGTGAGTGATCAGTGCTTTGATAAATGAAAAAAGCCTATTGGATTTATGCATTTGAAAATGGCATGTGATAGGGTGGATAGGGGAGTTGGTGTTGCGAGTGTATGGAATGGGTAGCGAGTTTCTGAAGCATGTTAAGCGTTCTTGTGTGGAGAGTGAGGTTCAGGTTAGGATTTGTGGGAAAGAACAGGGAATACTTTCTGTTTGTGGTACCTCCCTGAGTGGTACCACGCCTGAAAAGTATCTTCATGGCTTGTACCTCTCTAGGATGTACCACTCTCATACCACAATTACTGTTTCGTGTATTTATAGATCAGTTTGTAAAATAAGTAAATGCTTGTGTTGGGGAGATATTCGGTCCTAAAATGAGGATATAAAGTAGTTGATGACACAGTTTCTCTTTGCTGATTACAGTGCTTTTAGGAGACTCGGAAGAGACATAAAGTAAACACAGAAAAGAGCAACTGACGAGACTAAACACAAGAGAGGAAAATGAGTGTCAGAGTGGAGGGAAAAAGTATGGGAGAATTTATTTACTGATATAACTGAGTTGCGTTACTAAACAGAGGAGAGGCAGACACTAGCTAGCATGAATGTTATGACTGTGGACAGAAAAGCATATGATAAAGAGAAGGGTAATAGGATAAATAGACCGAGAAACATTATTACTTACACTTGTGGGTTTGAGACATTGTCTCCTAGTGTTGCGTCGAGGAGGAGGTTGAAGGCAGAGATACCTGGAGAGGGTTTCGTGGATCAAGGTCCCTGTGGCCCTGTCTGTAACTGAAGACTGAAGCAAGATAAATTGATTAAAAGTGTTTATAAATCTGGGATGAATGGAAGGTAAAAGGCGCATCTTTATTATGGGATGGAATAATGGTGTAATTTGGAGGTTTACTACGTTTGTAAGAAGTAAGGTTTTGCATTTGTTTTTTTAATAAAGCATTTTTCATTAGTTTTTTTTAGAATTGTTACTAAAAATAATACTGTAATTAGAAGTATTAATGTAAAAAAAATATTAAAAAATATAATATAAATGATTTTTATAATAATAATAATAATATTAATTTTATAATAATAATAATAATTATTATTATTATTATTATTATTATTATTATTATTATTATTATTATTTATTGTTATTGTTGTTGCAGTTGTTATTATCATTATCAGAATTAATAATATTAATATATTATTATTTTTTTATAATTATTATTAGTAGCATCTTAAAAAAATTATGCAACCTCAACCACCAGTTACACCTTCACGATCATTAAAAAAAAAGTCCGGAAAATCCCTCCTGACTGTGCCGACCTTCCTTCCCTACCCTCCACCCCCGAATTTGCTACCGACCAGCCCGCCCGACGCCTGAGTTCCGACACCCGAATTTCTCCGAACCATTACTGACGTCAGCCGCCCAATGAGTTAAGACGCCAGAAAATCTCTTTCAGGCTCATATCTCAGCTAAATGATCTCGGATTACAATGGGAGAAAAGTCTTCTTCCTCTGTTGAATCAGTTCAGTAATAGATTGTCGGTGCAGACACACACGTGAATTTTCGACCTTTGCAGCAAGAGGGTTGGAATCTAGCTCCTGTTGAGGGGATTCTTTCTGTTCATGTCTGAAAGAATTCGTATTAGGTTTTATGATTATCCTTATTATTATTATTATTGTTGTTGTTGTTGTTTTTGTTTTTGTTTTTGTTGTTGTTCTTTTTACTGCTGTTGGTGTTAGTAGTAGTAGTAGTAGTAATAGTAGTAGTAGTAGTAGAGTAGCAGTAGCACTAGTTGCAGTAGCATCAGTAGTAGTAGTAGAAGTAGTAGTAGTAGTAATGGTAGTAGTAGTAGTAGTAGTAGTAGTAGTAGTAGTAGTAGTAGTAGTAGTAGTAGTAGTAGTAGTAGTAGCAGCAGCAGCAGCAGTAGTAGCAATAGAACTACTAGTAGTAAAAGAACAAGTAATAATAGTAGAACTAGTAGTAGCACTAGAATTAATAGTTGTAGTAGTAGTAGTCTAACTCTCCCTCACTAAGTGGGATGATTCCATTATTAAAAAGAATTATTATAATCATGGGGAAAGCTCTATACACGTAAGGGTCATACAGTAACTAGGTACTTGGAGGTAATCATGCTTGATCGGAGGAAGGGGAGAGTAGCTCCTATCCACTGCAATACTACCTCGTTAAAAGCTTTCAAAAATTATAATGTTTGTAACAGAGAGACAGACAACTTCAATGTGAGTGTAATGAGGTCATTGTGGGGTCCATAATAAAGACATAATAGGCATATAATAAAGATATAATGGGACAGTGAGGACATAAATGGGGAAAATGCCCACACAATTTAAACATAATGTGAAATCATGATTGTGTAATGATATAATGAGGAGAAAATGAGGGCATAATAAGGATATCCTCAACACATGCTAAGGAAACAGTAAGGACAAAAATAAAGGAATAATGATAACATATATTAGACTTAATGACTACGAAACGAGGGTCTCTACACTAGAGGGAAAGAATAGTTCCCAGCACTCTACATATTCTACAGTGTTTTCTTAATTGTATAAGCACTGAGAGCAGCAGTATATACACACACCTAGCGGTGTATATCTCAATATATATATATATATATATATATATATATATATATATATATATATATATATATATATATATATATATATATATATATATACAAAATGGAGTCCACCTCTTGTTTAAATTGTGGGTCCCATTGCCTCGGAGAAGTGGATAAAAAGGCTTCAAGGAAGAATATTTGAATTTCTTCCTAAAGCCATTTGAATATTCCACTTCCCCTACCACCCCATCTTTTCATTCTTTTTTACCAATAGGTATATTTTATTACATAATATTAGGAATACAAGTTCTCGTGGATGGTAGTGTACAGATGAATTGCAGCCAGGATGACCCACTTGCAGTCGCTAAGTTGCGACACTAAAACAAATAAGTTTTTCCTGATTGCTACAACATTGTTAGAATGGTGTGACGGGAGGACAAGTTGCTTAATAGTGTTGTTATGTCGACTCTTTGTTTCGGTGGAAATAAATCGTTTACAATGGCAGCTCGAACCTTTGCCCTGGTTTATGGGGGTTTCAGATCCATCGACTACTCGAGGGTCATTAGGGATTCACTAATCCCTTCAACGGAGATTGAAGGGAACTCTTAGTGCGTCTGCACTGACGGAGGTGGGTTGCAATATTGATTTTCATGTCTTACACCCTACCACTACCACTACTTACACCACCAGTAACACTACTAACACCACCAGTAACACCACCAGTACCATAATTAACACCACCAGTACCACCACTAGCACTAGCAGAACCACCCCCAAACACCACCACTAACACCACCAGAACCACCACTAACACTGCAAACCACCCCAAACACCACCACTAACACCACCAGAACCACCACTAACACTACCAGAACCACCACTAACACTAGCAAACCACCCCCAAACACCACCACTAACACCACCAGAACCACCACTAACACTAGCAAACCACCCCCAAACACCACCACTAACACCACCAGAACCACCACTAACACTACCAGAACCACCACTAACACCACCAGAACCACCACTAACACCACCAGAACCACCACTAACACCACCAGTACCACCACTAGCACTAGCAAACCACCCCCAAACACCACCACTAACACCACCAGAACCACCACTAACACTAGCAAACCACCCCCAAACACCACCACTAACACCACCAGAACCACCACTAACACTACCAGAACCACCACTAACACCACCAGAACCACCACTAACACTACCAGAACCACCACTAACACCACCAGTACCACCACTAACACCACCAGTACCACCACTACCAATACTAACACCACCAGTACCACCACCACCACCAGTACCACCACTACCAATACTAACACCACCAGTACCACCACTAACACTACCACTAACACCACCACTAACACCACCATTACCACCACTAACACCAGCAATGTTAGCCCTGACACTAATTACAGAAGGATAATCCCATTTGCCGATTCCACAGTTTCCCAAGACCTGGGAAGACCTGGGAAGACCTGGGAAGACATCCCTGGTTAAACGTTGCAATCTTGTAGGTGGTCCTATTAATGAGGTCTTTCTCAAAGTATTGTTATTTTAATAACATGGTTTTATCAAAGTGGTCTCCTTAACGAGGTCTTTCTCAAATTATTATTTTAATAACACGGTCATTCTCAAAGTGGTCTACTTAACGAGGTCTTTCTCAAAGTATTATTTTAATAACATGGTCGTTTTAAAAATGGTCTTCTTAACGAGGTTTTCCTCAAAGTCTTATCTAAATAACGAGGTCTTCCTCAAAGTGGGCTTAAGTACGAGGTCTTGTTCAGAGTGGTATCATTAACGAGGTCTTCTTCTAAGTGGTCTCATTAACGAGGTCTTCCTCAAAGTGGTCTCATTAACGAGGTCTTCCTCAAAGTGGTCTCATTAACGAGGTCGTCCTCAATGTGTTTTTTTAAACGAAGTCTTACTCAAGGTATATGACAAGCACCCGACAGTCCCACACTGGGCGAAACGTCGATATATGAAAGTCTTACTCATTTCACGAGTCTTTGATTCAGTATTGGTCTTCATGTCCCATCTGTCCCATGATTCAGTATTAGTCTTCATGTCCCATCTGCCCCATGATTCAGTATTGGTCTTTATGTCCCATCTGTCCCATGATTCAGTATTGGTCTTTATGTCCCATCTGTCCCATGATTCAGTATTGGTCTTCATGTCCCATCTGCCCCATGATTCAGTATTGGTCTTCATGTCCCATCTGTCCCATGATTCAGTATTGGTCTTTATGTCCCATCTGTCCCATGATTCAGTATTGGTCTTCATGTCCCATCTGTCCCATGATTCGGAAACGAAATGTCGAAAGAGGTTTCGCTCACTCCTGGATGACGATAACTTCTCAAGTGACTAGACAAAGTTGTAAACTTGACAAAGTTGTAAATTTGAGTGCAAACTTAAGTTGTGAATTAAATTTTTGCTGTGAATCAAAATCTTCATTTTCAAATTTTTCACATAAATCGATTCGTTAATAATTAAAAAAAAAAATATTCTGCTGGGGTACCAAAAAAAAAAATCATAAACGTTCGTGTATATTGAAAAAAAAAATCAGATTATTAGCCATTTTTTTTTTTTACAATAAACTGATTTGTTACTGCTTGTCTGCAACCATTATAAAAAAAAACCTTATGTTTTGTATTGCATTAAATGGAAAAGCTGGTTTAATATTTGGCGTTTAAGAATATGACGTAATAATTATTATTTATTATTTATATTACTATTATTGTTATTATTATTATTATTATTATTTTATTACGGTTACACACGTAAACACTCACACACAAATACATAAACACAAAATATCCCCAACACACACTCATATAACCCCCCCTCAAACACACACACACACACACACACACACACACACACACACACGTATACACACACAAACAAAGGCTTGCGTGTTGGTAACTATGTTTTAGAGGTGGGCAGCATTAAACTGCAACACCAGCGTTGATTACTGAAAAAAACAGAGCCACTGTCGACTCTAACTGGACGAGTCGGAATGACTAATTAACTTGGAACGGTAATTACCTGCTTCGTGTGATGCAAATGGCTGTTGCTAGAAGGGGAAAGGGCCGGGAGGAAAGGGAGAAAGGGAGGGTAGGATAATATTAGGGAGTAGTGGGGGAGTGAGAAAGGGTGTGGTAATGGTAGGAAGTAGGGGGGAAATGAGGAAGTTAGGAAGGCAGGGAGAGGGGAAGGGAGTGAGAGAGTGAGAGAGAAAGAGAGAGAGAGAGACACACACACACACACGGACATAAAGGTAGGAAAAATTTAACGAAAACGAGAAAGAGAGAGAGAGAGAGAGAGAGAGAGAGAGAGAGAGAGAGAGAGAGAGAGAGAGAGAGAGAGAGAGAGAGAGAGGAAGTGAGAGCAGTAGAGAAACTCTTATTTTAACTTTTGTAAAACCCGAAGTGCTTAAAAAATAGACAAAGAGAGGGTAGCGAGCGAAATTTCAGTATTTTAGTGTAAAGATTTTGTACATCGTTAACTAGATAACCAAAACTGTTTCTCGTGATATATATATATATATATATATATATATATATATATATATATATATATATATATATATATATATATATATATATATACGTATCTATATATGTTTGCGAATATGCAAACATATATAGATACGTACTATAACTAGCTTAGCAACTCGAATTAACATTGCAAAATCTAACCAATATTTCATTGCTTAATCTTGCCCAACCTGTCCAATTTCAGCCTAAATAAAGCTAGTGTTATTTATCTCCATTCACAAATACTATTTTCGTGGAGTTTTTGCAAGAGCAAGTATTTTTTTCCCCAAAAAAAAATATGGTTTCTGCCGAATGTGCTAAGTCGGTAAATTCGCCTTAAAATAGCATTACGTGTACAAATAATAGAGGGGAAATTTTTTTTCAGGAAGGAGTTGTTTGACTTTGGTGAAAAATATGCAGATGTTTTGCATTCAGGGGACAAAATTTGCAATTTCCAGAACAGAAAACCGCGTGGAATTTGGCAGTACATTAGTACTGACTACACATGATGTACGCCGCGGGGTGTATGTCTCTCAGTGTAAATATACTGAGAGTTTACTTCAATCCCTACTTTAGTGATTAAAGGTTTAGGTTAGGTTAGCTTTGTCAGGAAACAGGACAAGTGTTTCCTGACGAAAGGGTCATAGTCACGGTGCCCCGTGGCCTGGTGGCTAAAGCTCTCGCTTCACACGGCGAACGTCTGGGTTCGATTCCCGGCGAGGGTAGAAACATTGGATGTGTTTCTTTACACCGGTTGTCTATGTTTCCATCAGTAAAATGGGTACCTGGGTGTTAGACGACTGGTGTGGGTTGCATCCTGGGACAAAACCGACCTAATTTGCCCGAAATGCTGTGCATAACAAGTGGCTTTCTATATAGTAGTATGTCATTGATGTCAGCTAGGCCTGTATACCTTGTGCATGTACTCGTATAAATAAAGATATTATTATTATTAAATGATGACCAGCAACTGGAGCTTTTGTGGTCTTAAAGAATTGCTTGCCAAGTATGGGCCAGTAGGCTTGCTGCAGTGTTCCTCCTTTCTTATGTTCTTCACTGGTGGAGAAGAGGTAACATGCAGCGTTAATGACCCTCGTGTAGCTGATAGGCTTAAGGTCTCATTTTCCAACCAGCCAACCTAATGACGACAGATCAGGGAACGGGTGAGGTTAGAACCCATGGCGAGTGAGTCGCATATCTTCAGGCCAGTGCGTAAGCCACTCGGTTCAAACCTCACCCATTCCGTGGTGCGTTTTCAATCGTGTTACTGCAATTTGCTGGGTCGTAGGCCTTCTGCAGTTTTCCTCCATTCTTATGGTCTTATGTAATGACGACAGGTATAAAGACAATATAAATAACAAGATTTTATAATGACTACCGTTACACTGTGGGAACACCAGTGTGTGGCTACCCAGTTCTATGTGATAGTTACACTGTGGGAACACCAGTGTGTGGCTACCCAGTTCTATGTGATAGTTACACTGTGGGAACACCAGTGTGTGGCTACCCAGTTCTATGTGATAGTTACACTGTGGGAACACCAGTGTGTGGCTACCCAGTTCTATGTGATAGTTACACTGTGGGAACACCAGTGTGTGGCTACCCAGTTCTATGTGATAGTTACACTGTGGGAACACCAGTGTGTGGCTACCCAGTTCTATGTGATAGTTACACTGTGGGAACACCAGTGTGTGGCTACCCAGAATACAGCTCAGAATACAACTTTCCAAATCACCGATAAATTTCTTCTCTGGGCGATTAAGCAATAGTCATTCAAAACATCAATTTACGGTAATTATCTTAGTAATTAATTTTTATTATATATTCAAGCAGAAAATTCTTTTCAGGGAATAATATATCCATACTGCGATGAAGGGACGGAGGATCGAGCCTTCACCAGTCCTTAATAAATCCACACTGGTTTACCCCTTCATATAAATATATTTCCTTGTATATGTCAAGAATGCATAATGCTTTTTTTTCCGTTTACGAAATGGATGTTGATTACTACCCCCCATTACTACCACTCCCATTACTACTACTCCCATTATTACCACCCCATTACTACCACCCTCATTTTTGCAACTCATTACTACCACCCCCATTACTACCATCCCCATTACTACCACCCCCCTTACCACCACCCTATTACTAACACCCCTATTACTACCACCTTCATTACTACCCCCATTACTTCCACCCCCATAGTACCACTCCCATTAATACCACCCTCATTACTACCACCCCCATTAATACCACCCTCATTACTGCCACCCTCATTACTGCCACCAAATTACTACCACCCCCATTACTACCACCTCAGTTACTACAACCCCCATTACTAACACCTCCATTACTACCACCCCGATTACTACCACCCCCATTACTAACCTTTACTAGGATCACAACTTACCACCACCACCACCATTATCAACAACCATCTTCTCACTACAACAATTCCCTTCCCCCAACAAACACAACTCATTCGTGCTTAAAGCAAGTACACAGATGACCAGAAAAGAGAGCAAACACACCAGGAAAAAGGGCAGGAATTTTTTGTTTTCCTTTAGAATTACCAAGCATTACAAGAGGACCATATCCGGCTCTAATATTACCATGTAATTCCCCAGAACTGTATCCCCGTGTTTCTCCACGCGTTTTTCTAAGCCTTAAGAAGATTAGTTGGTCCATAAGTGCACTTACGGTTATTTCATGTTCCATGACCTTTGCTTTTGCAACGAATAACCAGGTATAATAAATCATTTTTTATTCTGTCTCTCTCATCATATATATATATATATATATATATATATATATATATATATATATATCAATAACAACACTGCGACTAGTTTAGCCCGCCTCATAGTGAGCGAAAATTCCACGACGCTCTAACCCTCGGGACCGTACAATCCTACAAGAATCACGCACCCAGAAGAGCTAGGTGTTGTACCCTAATCCGAGGACATACGATGGTGTGGGTGCCTCAGAGCTAATTTCATTCTACTCCCCGTTTGGTGTACTAGTCTCCACAAGCAGTATATATCGTATATTTCATTTAAATGAAACGAGCAATCGGTGCTGAGCCATAGCGTATTCTGCCAAGGGAAAGACTTTGGCACCTCTTAAAGAGAGGAATGAAGGTAGGGGAGGGGAGAGCGATGCAGATTTCGTGGTGGTGGTAGGGAAATTAGCGTGTGTTGGGCGCTAATGGCTTCCTGCCAGACTAACCAAGGAAGGATGGGGGGAGGTATGACCCAAAAAAAAAAAAGTGAGGCCGCATGGAAGAAGCGAAATTTTCAGACCGGGAGGATGGGCTGGAGATGACGGGAAGGATAAAATTTGGTCTGCAACAGCAGAGTAGGGGAGAATACATTTGGAGTACACGGGAAAGGCAGATGGAAACTGCTTGCCGTTCACACAGAGGCTGTTTGCACCTAACTACTACCTTGATGGACGACTATCTGCTACTATTTGAAGAAAAGCATTGGCTAGTTACAAAGATCAGAGACAAGCATAAAAATTCAGAAAATTATTATCATTATGATTATTATTATTATTATTATTATTATTATTATTATTATTATTATTATTATTTACTATTATTATTATTATCATTATTATCATTAGTATCATTATTATTATTATTATTATTATTATTATTATATTTTTATTATTATTATTATTATATTTTTATTATTATTATTATTATTATTATTAGTAGTAGTAGTAGTAGTAGTAGTAGTAGTAGTAGTAGTAGTAGTAGTATTAGTAGTAGTAGTAGTAGTAGTAGTAGTAGTAGTAGTAGTAGTATTACTATTATTATTATTATTATTATTATCACTTTCATGGGGAAGCACTAAGCCCGTAGGGATCGCACAGTTCCTGATATATATGAGATAATCAGATTCGAGAAGAAAGGAGGGGGTGACTCTAATTCCGTGAATCAAGAGCCTTCCATCGGCATCCAGGCACCTCCCTTGAAGCCACTCAAGTACAGAACAAGTTTAATTATGCAAATGACACACATGCGCAATCTAATTCGCCAATATCTAATCAGGGCTGCGTTGTATACTCACATAATCATCGTGCGAAATTGAATTTTCGTCTTAGAAGGCTTTTAAAAAAGAAATATACGTACACTAATAGCATATTTAGGCTATGACGGCGCATGTACACTGAGAAGTGTGTCCCTTCCGGTGTGGTGTATATACTTAAGGATGTGTCTTTCAGGGTATAAACACTGATGTGTGTCTCCCACAGTGTATATACACGATGGTTGCTGTGTTTCTATATGTTCGGTGAAATGGATGTCCCTCAGTGTATATACACCGAGAGGGGAAGTTCTTAGTGTGTAGGCATCGACCTGCCTGAGTCTCCTTGTGTATACGCTGATAGATGTGTCTCTGAGCATACAAGGCAATAAATGTGTATTCTTCTGTGCGTATACACGAAAAGATGTCATTCAATGTGTATACATCGAGATAGGTCACTCTTAGCATGTATACAGTGAGAGGTGTGTATCTCTTAGTGTATATACACCGAGAGGTTAGTTACTATGTACATTCATTAGGAATTTATTCTAAATCCCCCTTTTTTTTTAAATTACTGTAAGCGTAAACAGCAGTAAACAGTCTTATACCTATAATAATAAATTATAATATATTTATTTTATACAAGTACATGTACAAGGTATACAGGTCTAGCTGACATCAATGACATACTACTATATAGAAAGCCGCTTGTTATGCAGAGCATTTCAGGCAAATTAGGTCAGTTTTGTCCCAGGATGCGACCCACACCAGTCCACTAACACCCAGGTACCCATTTTAAACTGATGGGTGAACAGGGACAACAGGTGTCTTATGGAAACACGTCCCTAATGTTTTCCAGCCGTACCGGAGGAGATTCGAACCCCGGACCTCAGTGTGTGAGCTAGCGACTATGTACATCTACAGCTGTTTATACGCCGTGCATTTTAAACTCTGTTTGCGAACTTAGCCTATAAAGCAACGATAGATTTGACATCTGAGCAGAATGCTTATTCTTCGTTACAATAACCTCGCGGAAATCAGTCAGAATATTCTGAAAATAACACATTTCAACGGTGTTAAATGAATGTTTAAGCTGACTGGTACACAGTCTTGGTTAAAAATTTAGAATGTGTGCACCAAGTTTATTCATAAAAAATGTGTTCGGTTGACAAAAAGCTCTAAATTCACACGTACACAAACGGACATCAGGCACAAATGCCCACAGACATACACACGCGCGCACGCTGGAACACTCAAACGCACTTTCTCTAACCCTCTTTAGAATACATAAAATTCTACCTTACATGCAAGAAACGATTCCCAGTTTATTTTCTTTGCGGAAGATGTTAACTTCGGCAGCTTATGTGTTTACTGTGTTGTGAAGAAATCATGAAGGTGGGTCACCTCATGTTATTCTGCCACAGGGGTTAATGACGGCTCAATTAGCATACCTGACTTGGCGTGGACAGGAGACATAGGTTGTAGACATGCACTGTGATGCAGACAGAGACATGGGGAGAGAACTAGGGAAGAGGTATAGTGACAGTATTAGTATGTCTATACACATACTAATACTATGGCAGACAGACAGGCAGACACACACACACACACACATATATATAAATAAATATATATATATATATATATATATATATATATATATATATATATATATATATATATATATATATATATATATATATATATATATATATATATATATTACTCTCTCCTCTCTCTCCTCTCTCTCTCTCTCTCTCTCTCTCTCTTCTCTTCTCTCTCTTTCTCTAATCTCTCTTTCTCCTGCCATTGTAAATTTCCCATAAGAACCCAAATTAGTCACTAAAAATACAGCAATTTATACTTTCCAAAGATATATTTAAAAACTACAATATTTCTATTAAAATATTTCATAATAATGAACCTTCATTAATTACCTCAATGCATGTTATTATTATCAAAATTGTCAATAATTTTCCTCAGTTTTTAATTGTTAATAATGTTCTTCTCTCGTATCCTCTGCTGCGAAATTTGTTTTTCCTCTGTTCGTTCGTTTGTGTTTATTAATTTATTTATTTTGCTTTGATTCGCTTTTTCGTGTGATTCTGTACGTTTCGATAATACGTATTTTTGTACCGTTACTGACGGTACTGCGCAGTGACATCTGTTTGTACCGTTACTGACGGTACTGCGCAGTGACGTCTGTTTGTACTGTTACTGACGGTACTGGGCAGTGACGTCTGTTTGTCCTTTTGTGGACTCAAGTTATTCTCTCTCTACTCTCTTCCTCTCTCTCTCTCCTCTCTCTCTCTCTCTCTCTCTCTCTCTCTCTCTCTCTCTTCTCTCTCTCTCTCTCTCTCTCTCTCTCTCTCTCTCAGTCTTTACTCTCTCTCCCACTCTCCTCTCTCTCTCTCTCTCTCTTAGGCTTTAGTCTCTCTGTCTATCTTTCTTAGTCTTTACTCTGTCTCTCGCCCACTCTCTCTCTCTCCCACTCTCTCTCTCTCTCTCTCTCTCTCTCTCTCTCTCTCTCTCTCTCTCTCTCTCTCTCTCTCTCTCTCTCTCTCTCTCTCTCTCTCTCTCTCTCAACATAATGAAAGTTCCCCATTAATAATTCATACACCTCATTTGTGGTGTGTTTCTCCAGTTGAGTTTGAGTGAGACACATAATATCTGTTTCTGTGTTGATGAGAACCCGCAAATATGTTTCTCAAAACGACTACCCATATCTATAAGTGTGTCTAATGTGTTTATAAGCCTGTTCGTCTCTTAGTGGCACACATGGGGTATCTCTGTTTTTCCTGACCCTTGGTCTGTGTTTTGAAGTACTGTTTGTTAGATCGGAATGAAACTTTTCGTCTGTAAAACTCGCTTGAGTTGTTGTTGTTGTGTGTGTGTGTGTGTGTGTGTGTGTGTGTGTGTGTGTGTGTGTTCCCCTATTTTGTGGTTGCTGGAGTCGAGTCATAGCTCCTGGCCCAACTGTGTGTGCGTGTATATGTGTGTGTTTGTATCACCTATACGCACTCGCCTACTGTATATGTGGTTGTAAGGGTCAAGTCTCAGCTCCTGGCCTCGCCTCTTCGCTGGCCGCTACTGGGTTTACTCCTGGCTTTGAGAGCCTTATTGTACCTCTTCTTGAAGCTATGTATGGATGTGTGTGTGTTTCATACAGCCAGACTCAAACTACAGCAAAATATCTGTAGTGAAAATGTTTATAATTTAGCATTTTCGACATAATACTTTACCTCGGTAAAATTTTAATCGTCATTCTGAAAAAAATGAAAGCAAAATGCCTGGCACTGTGCCAGGTTGAGGTTGGGTAGCCAAGTGGCATTGAGGGAGGCCTTGATATGGTTATTCTGGGTGGCACTCTTTTAGCACCGTGAGCCATTATGAGTTTAAAGGAGAGAGAGACGTGGGTGCCCAGCCTACTGGCACTCCAGCTGCTGCTGCTGCTGCTGCTATTGGTGTTCTTGATACTGCCACTGCTGATGTTGGTGGTGTTGATGCTACCGCTGCTGTTCCTGCAGCTGATGCTGCTGTTCCTACTCTGCCTGAGTCTGCTAATGATGATGCTTCTACTGCTACTTCTGCTCTGCTGCATTCCATTAATCAACCCAGCGAGTGCAAAACTAAGAAAATCATGGAAATGAAAAGAAGACTGGAGACGGAGTATATATCATACGAACAGAGGTAGCAAACTTTGATGCCTTTGTGCTGTGTAAACCTAGTGCTGAAGTAAGCTTAGCTAGCTCTGGAGTACATAGTGAGACTTGTGCATAAGTTAATGGGGTTATCAAAGCTTATTCCTTTGTAGAATTTAAAATGGTTTGGGCAAATATTTTTGTTAGTGGGTTTGGGTTTGAGAAGGACTTGCTTTGCATGGGCTAGTAGGACTGCTGCAGTGTTCCACTATTCGTATGGTCTCACATGTTCTCATATCAACCAAATCACGTCATTGGCTCATGCAGTTTAACCAGAGAGTTTGTTAGAGAATGAATAAAGAAGATAAGTCATAATAACGACGTAAATGATACTCTCACAGGAATAAACAGAACAGACACTCTCAAAGAACAGGGAACGAAACTGGGCATGGATGTAAGTCTGACATGAAAATAGACCACAGGGATGTCAGGAAATAATTCTCCATCCTCAGGATACTGTGGGCAGGTTCAATACGCAGTTTTAAAGATAAAAACGGCATTCAAAACGTGGCACAGGATTGGTGAAAACGGTTGTATGTCCCTAACAGGCAAAGGTTAGGAGCTGAGACTCGAGCCCAATAAGTATAAATTGGCTCATACAACTAGATAAGTAGAAATGGGTGAGTACAACTCGATGAGTACAACTAGGTGAATACAAGTAGCCTTGGTGTGGACTCTAAGATCTTTGGAATTTGACAATTTTGTGTGCTTCCACGTATTCCTCTCTCTCTCTCTCTCTCTCTCTCTCTCTCTCTCTCTCTCTCTCTCTCTCTCTCTCTCTCTCTCTCTCTCTCTCACACCCTTTCTCTTTCTCTCCCATAATTCCTTGAACACCTCTTTGACTCGTATGGTTGACCTGAAATTGCTTTTCAGTCAGAATGTCGACGCAATTCACACATTAGAGCGTCCACGGATCTTTATCACTCCTGCCTTCTCTTTACCTTTATCACTTCCCGATATTCCCCTTTTTTTCTTACCTTCGTCCCCTCCTCCCCAAATTCTCCGATATTCCTCGCTATTACTCAGCGTTATCACATTTTTTTTCTGTTATGCTTCGATCGTCTACTCGTCGTTTCTAAAGGCTTTTGAAACTGGTAATTCTATGTTATTATTATTATTATTATTATTATTATTATTATTATTATTGTTGTTGTTATTATTATTACTACCACTATTATTATTATTATTATTATTGTTGCTGTTGTTGTTGTTGTTGTTATTATTATTGTTGTTATTATTATTATTATTATTATTATTGTTTGTGTTGTTATTATTATTATTACTACCACTATTATTATTATTATTATTATTGTTGTTATTATTCCAATTATTATCATTACTACCACTATTATTATTATTATTATTATTATTATTATTATTATTCCATGTTTTATTTCCCGAAATTATAAAATTATTATGCACTGAAATTTTTGCATGAGGTTTTCCTTTTCCAGTGTACAGATCAACGGTATCTCGGCGTGCATACACCGTGGGTTGTATACCTTCCCGTGGATATACACTAGGAGGTATACAGTGTTAGGAATTAAAGTATTTTTGACTACTCGTGTACAGGTAATATGCAGTATTAATAACCCCTCGTGTAGTCGATAAGCTTGAAACCTAACTGAGTAAATTTGTTATTTAAATACCTGGGCCACCACGCATTTCTCTCTTATGGTAAATGTTTAAGGGGTTTGGAACCCTTCGGAATTCTTTCGGCAGAGAATCGTTCTTAAATCGTATTGCCGTTCGTTCTGACGAGATGTTAAATCGTATTGACGTACGTTCTGACGAGATGTTAAATCATATTGACGTACGTTCTGACGAGATGAAGCAACAGTATGATCAAAGGATGGGATATATTATGAAGATTAAATTGGCATGCGCAGCGCAGTGGTAATGTGTCTTCCCTCACGACCCTCTCATCCGCAGATCGAAGCGTGTACAACTCATACATATGCCATGAGAAGGAAAAAGGGAAAGAGGAGAAGAAAAGGGAGAAGGAAAAGGAAGAGAAAGAGAAGGAGCAGTAGCAGCAACAGCAGTAGCAGCAACACCAGTAGCAGCAGTAGGAGTGCCAACAACCTAGACGCTTCGAATATACAATTCCCCAGCGTACCGACGTTTAAATGTCCATCTAGCCGGGTCAAGCAGACGTTTAAATGTCCGACTCGCTTGGCTTGGCAGGCGTTTAAATGTCCGTCTCGCCGGGTCGGGCAGACGTTTAAATGCCCTAGGCGCGTCGATGTGACAGGCGCGCCGCAGTTTAAATTTCAAACGCGTGCCGGCGTTTAAATGTACGTCTAGCCGGTGTTATGCAGTTGTTTAAATGTCCCAGATATAAATGTCTGTTGTGTTGAGATTCGCTAATCTTTATATGGTCCAGCCGCGCGTTGGTTTATCATTATTATTATTATTATTATTATTATTATTATTATTATACTGTAATTATTATTATTACAATGCATATGAGGGTCCCCAGTAAAGTTCTAGAGGCGGTACATATATATATATATATATATATATATATATATATATATATATATATATATATATATATATATATATATATATATATATATATATATATATATATAAACATGCTTGAAGCAGAAATCATGTTCTGCACCAACACAGAGCCAGTCAGTCGTGTAAAATCATTTTTATGACCTCTGGACTTTATGAAATACATTCATGGTGCCAAGACCAGCACCACGCCACGTTACACTGATCCACAGGATCTAGCTGCTGCTGTAGCCTCAGACACAGCACTGACGAATGGCCTTCGGGAGCTGCCACACCCTCGTGCAGATGATGGTATGAGTGCTGTCGCGGCTCTAGTCAATGGAAAATGTCACCAACAAAATTTTCTTTTCATTTATTTCTTTCGTTTCAGTCAACCTGACGACTGTCACTCTACTCCAGCCCTCTCCTGTTTTTTTTTTTTTTTTCTTTTCTGCTATGTTAACATACTTTTTCCTACTTTTTTTTTGGTGGGATCACGAGGAGCTTCACTAGTGAGAGACAGGGCCACAATCTGGAATCCCTGGATCGATCCTCCACTACTCTTGGCTCGGGGTGACCCACACGGACTCTCGGCTTCGTGGAATACTGACCTTCTTTCTCGAAATTCATCCTTGTACCAATTTCACTCACAGGAGTGTGCAACACTTATCAATATAATATGTCGCATCCCAGTATGAGAAAGCCTCTCTTGCAATTAGACCAAATTGACCAGCAACACTTATAGCAAGTTTCCCTCATCCTCTTTCATGGCATTCAGCTAAAGAGTGAAGAAAAATCTACAAGATAATATTGGTTATTCAAGCGCGTAGCCCGCAGTAGTTATTCAGTGTTCTAATTCCTTGAATCAAAAGCCCCTTGCCAGTATCAAGGCCTAAATGGTAGAGGGTCTATCA
Source organism: Cherax destructor (assembly GCA_009830355.1). Classification (NCBI taxonomy): domain Eukaryota; kingdom Metazoa; phylum Arthropoda; class Malacostraca; order Decapoda; family Parastacidae; genus Cherax; species Cherax destructor. The sequence continues at coordinate 39,536 of WNWK01001074.1, read as the reverse complement.
GATCAGGCACAAGTGACCAAGAGCGAGCGAGAGCTAAGATTAACAAGAATGAGAGCCAGGAAAAGCCAGGGTAAGCAAAAGCGCAAGAACGAGTGCCACTGAGAGCTAGTGAGCAAAAGCCAGGAGCAATAAGAACCAATCTGAGACTGTTCATTATTATATATACTTACGTGTTGTGTGTGTGTGTGTGTGTGTGTGTGTGTGTGTGTATTTCACACAGCCATGCACACAAACCATTAACGCCCATTCCAAAATACAGCAAAATAACTGCTGTGAAAATATTTATAGTTCAGTATTTTCAACATTATACTTTGCCTCACCAAATTTTTGATCGTGTGTGAGTGTATTCACCTAGTTGTGGTTGCAAGGGTTGAGACATAGCTCCTGGCCCCGCCTCTTCACTGGCCGCTACTGGGTCACTCTCCCTGCGCCATGAGCTTTATCATACCTCTTCTTAAAGCTATGAATGGATCCTGCCTCCACTACATCGCGTCCCAAACTATTCCACTTCCTGAGTATGTTGTGTGTGTGTGTGTGTGTGTTTGTGTGTGTATATGTGTGTGTGTGTGTTTGCAATTCACAGTTCGTGTTCGGGAGAGACTTCAGAAACAATTTTCAGAAACTCTGCTCAGCGCCATCACCGTCATCAGACTTCACCAGAAACATCAGTGAACAACTCCTCTGAAGTAATCAGGAGCCTCGATATTAATATTTGTATTTCGTGTTAAGCTAACTGTTCATTAGCAATATTAGCCATGCAAATTAGTTATATGCAAATTTAGTTCCGTTTTAAGATTTGTCTTTGAGCTCAGTGAATCAACTCGTATGTGAAATTTTTGACTCTTATACAAATAAAAAATTCTGCAGATGTAAAACAAGAATATGGTTGTAAAAACTGTGAATGATACAAAAAAAATATTAATAAAATTATAAAAATCTGCAAATGTAAAACAAAAAGTGATTTTTAATCTTTATAAAAGGAGAAATATGAAAAAAGGAGAAAGTATTGTGTGTAAAAATGGTAAAAGTTTAGATTAATATTATTTTTTTATATATTTATGATTTCCCTGAAGTATACGCTAGTAATGACACTATCGTATAAAAAAATATATCACCTTCATTAGTGACGCTACTACTGCTACCAACACAAGTAACTACCTTCACCATCGCTACCGCTACCACCACAACTACAATCCCTAACGACACCCATCACTACCACTACCATTAAAAATCACCATTATCACCACCACCACCACCCTTCACTCTCACCACCACAACCACCACCACCCTTCACTCTCACCACCACAATCACCACCACCCTTCACTCTCACCACCACCACTACCACCTCACTGACTACCATCACCACCACTACCGTCACCACAAACACCACTAAACACAATGTTGGTTATGGCAACAGTTTTCAAATCAGCATCAAAAACAATTACTCTTGCCGTAGAGAATATACAGGTTGAATGTCATTTTTCAGCTCAATTTACATATTCATTCATTCATTCATTTATTTATATCTCTATTTATATTTTCCTGTTACGTATTTGACCTTTTAATTTTGACACTGCTTTGTGTTTATTGTTGTTGTTGTTGTGTGGGAGCACACACACACACACACACACACACACACACACACAGGAATCGTTCAAGACACTGTATACCGTGTACGTCAGGCCCATACTAGAATATGCAGCACCAGTCTGGAACCCACACCTGGTCAAGCACGTAAGGAAACTAGAGAAAGTGCAAAGGTTTGCGACAAGGTTAGTTCCACAACTCAGGGGTCTGTCTTATAAAGAAAGGTTGAGGGAAATAGGACTAACAACACTGGAGGAAAGAAGGGTCAGAGGAGACATGATAACGACATACAAAATACTGCGGGGAATTGACAAGGTAGATAGTGACAGGTTGTTTCAGAGAGGGAACACAGAAACAAGGGGACACAACTGGAAGCTGAAGACTCAGATGAGTCAAAGAGATGTCAGGAAACATTTCTTCAGCCACAGAGTAGTCAGGAAGTGGAATAGTCTAGAGAAAGATATAGTGGAGGCAGGAACCATACATAGTTTTAAGACAAGGTATGATAAAGCTCATGGAGCAGGGAGAGCAGAGACCCAGTAGCAGACAGCGAAGAGGCGGGGCCAGGAGCTGAGTCTCGACCCCTGCAACCACAATTAGGTGAGTACAATTAGGTGAGTACACACACACACACACCAACAAACACATTCAAAATATTGATTATTATAGTTTCTTGGGTCCTGATATATATATATATATATATATATATATATATATATATATATATATATATATATATATATATATATATATATATATATATATATATACTTCGAGAGTTTTACTATATTAAATATATTTAAGAAGAAACATTTTCAGTATTAAAAAAGGGAGCTCATCCAGAGGGGCGGCAGTGTTTACCTAGGCTCCAAGAAATCAGGCCAGGAGGAAATTGGTTGAAGTTTTAGCCCGGAAAACATTTTCATTTGAAACACCTTCGGGTCCGTCCTGATAAGTTTGTATAGACGTGAGATTATTGACTTGAGAGGAGGGGAAAAACTTAAGGCGAGGTAAATATTAGAGATATGCTCCCTTTCTTTCTGTTTGTCTGTCTGTCTGTCTGTCTGTCTGTCTGTCTGTCTCTCTCTCTCTCTCTCTCTCTCTCTCTCTCTCTCTCTCTCTCTCTCTCTCTCATAAACAAAGACATAACCGACAGAACGGCCTGCTACAAATTAATACCCTTTACTGTTTTCATTCTGGCAAATGGCTTTAGATCCTATTAACTGATTCTAACCCTTTTCTTCATTGCATTAAACCTTGAATACATCCCACTTCCCTTGTGTTATTTCGCACCTAGGCAGTCATTTACTTCCCTATTATCGTAGTCTTAATTTAAGGAAACTGATTTACAAAATGCCAGAATTAAAAGAGAAAAAGTGTAGGAGAAATAGAGGTGAAAATGCAGAAAAAATGAAGACAAAATGTATATAAAATGAAGATAATAGGTAGATAAAGTATAAATGAAATGAAGAAAAAATGAACATAAAATGTAGATAAAATGAAAATAAAATGAAGATAAAATGAAAATATAATGAACATAAAATGAAAATAAAATGAACATAAAATGAAAATAAAATGAAAATAAAATGAACATAAAATGAAAATAAAATGAACATAAAATAAAAATAAAATGAAAATAAGATGAACATAAAATAAAAATAAAATGAAAATAAAATGAAGATAAAATAAAAATAAAATAAAAATGAAATGAACATAAAATAAAAATAAAATGAACCTGAAATGCATAAAAACTTCAGATAAAATTCAGATAAAGTAAAGTGTAGATAGAATATAGACTCAATGTAAATACAAAATGAAAAGACTCGAAGAACAAAATCTCTTTTTTTTTTTTTTTTAAAACTGAAATTTTGCTAAAAAATTATAAATGCTATTTAGAGTGTAATGAGCTCCACTCATTCTCTCTCTCTCTCTCTCTCTCTCTCTTATATATATATATATATATATATATATATATATATATATATATATATGGAGAATGACAAATAATATAAACCCAATATTTACAAACGGCGCGAAAGGCTTAGCAAAAAAATGTGATTATGGTTTAAAATACGCATTAATATGATTATTATTATTATTACTTTATTATTATTATTATTATTATTATTATTATTATTTTTATTATTATTATTATTATTATTATTATTATTATTATTATTATTATTAATTAAAATCACGGGTAAGCACGAATAAGTTGAATTCAGGTTTGATCCATAGAAGGTTAAGGCTACTCCAATTCCTTGTATCACGAGACCTTTAACAAAGGCACCTCATCAGCTTAAAGGAATCTCGCCTAAATGGATTAAAACACATAAATAATATTCCCAAAAAAGTAGGCACATGAATCTTCAACTTTCTAAGACAACAAACTATTATTAGTCAATAAAGTCAATCGGATTATATTTCTCATGTTGTTACTGTGATAGAAAACAATCGTCTCACTTCATTGTTTTCAACAAATTAGTAGGAATTTTAGAATTGTATCATCTATAGCCATGTGGAAGGAATTATAGAATTGTATCATCCGTAGGAAAGTAGTATGAGGCGAGGATAGTAAATATTTAAGCAGGTCGCACATATATAACAACATCGACATATAATTTTTTTGTAAATAAAGCTGGATAAATAGAGCGCCATACTAGGTGGTGGTCAGTACTGTTGTGTGGCTTCTGCGGTGTTGGTGGCGGTGGTGATTGTTGGTGGTTCGGGCAGTGGTGAGTGCTAACGTGTGGTGATAATAGTGGTGGTGGTGGTAGTAGTGGTGGTACTGACGTGTTGTTGTGGTAGGAGTGGTGGTGGTGGTATTGATCTAGTGTGTAGCAGCTGTCGTGGTGTAGGCAACAGCGAGTGGCTTTCTGATGCTCTAATTGCCTGTATGTTTTGCACTCTGGTCCCGCCTGTGTTGTTGTGACGGTCTTCACTTACTTCGTCAACCGCTGACATTTTTCACATGACTGCTCCAGGAAGCACCGAAACTCCGTTATAAGGAGCGGGATTTTGGTAAACTGTTCCAACCACGGAATTGTGACTTTTTTTTTGGGTCTTTTTCACATTTAATTTCGTTAACGTCATTTTCATTTCGCGTTGATGATAGTGAGGGAATAGGGCATTGTCGTTTATTAAAAAAAATTGGGTAGAACCGAAGAATTTAACTTTCCTTGCATGAGTATTACAAGGTGGGAATCCCACTGGCTGGCGAAACGTTTCCTCAATATAGATTCCAAAATCTGCACAATTCTATATGATATTATACGGGAACATTCGCAATGCGCGGCTACCTGTTCTGCATGACAGTCGCATCGTGTCGACACTCAATGTGTCTCTTCCCTATTCTATAAATCAGTTACGCGGGGGAAACACCCCCGTAGTGTGTGGCTACCCTAGTTAATATGTCACTTACATTTCGGGAACACAAGCTATGCGACATCACTACACGACTGCAGAAGCGATAAGCCTTTAAGGTCCATACATTACCTGGGGAAAGGGCGGTAATCAGATTTGATCCACGCAACGGGAGGGCAGCTTCAGTTCTTTGGATCGAGATATTTTTTAGTAACTTCAGTACACACCTAGTCATCCTCCCTCTCTTGAAACGAGTTGGGAGAGCCTTTGCTGGATATGGGGTTCCTTATGCGACAGAAGGGATTGAATCACTCCTGAACTCTCCTAATGACTTGAGGCTTGCTTTACCCGATCTTGGATCGTGTATCATGAGCCACGATACTGGTGGGGATTAAACTCGCGGCAAGTGAGTGGTAAAACACCATACGGAGGTTATCACCTCCCTATGGTGTATACATATACCTAGTTGGATGAATTTTATTGTAGCCAGTTGGTCCAGTGGCTTACGCGCTGGCCTGGAGTTTAACGATACACTAGCCGCGAGTTCATCCCCACCCATACCGTGGTTTGCAATCGTGTCATTACGATTTCGTGAGTCGTATATCATAAGTGAGCGCCTACTGAAACTGAGCCGTGGAATTAACTGGTGGTGTTACCGAGACGAGTTTGGCCCCGTAGCGGTGACAATCAGAGGGACTGACCACCTCTAAACTACTTCTTCAAGGCTGAAGGACTGATTACATAAATTTTTACTTCCGCACTGTGTCTTGTGTCTTTATATTTTTTTAAGTTAGGTTAGTTAGGTGAACTCGGGTCAGCAACGCCATTTAGTTCCTACGTTAGTTTAAGTTTGTCTGGACTCTGGATAAGTAGGCTGCTTTAAATTACATTGGTTATTTTTATTATTGGGGAAAAAGGGAAGGAGAAGAAGGTTTAAGATAGTATTGCTTCCTCTGCCATGACAATAACAAACCAGTATCCAGACGGCACCGTGTTACTAACATCACATATATATTACTGGTTCTGCCAGGAGTGGCTTACAAGATGTCGCCAGAAATTAGCAGCCTCTCGTCCTGCTAATTTCCGAATGAGCTTAAATTCTTAGCAATCAGAGCTAATAATTTATTCCATTTTAATGGCTCTTACAAACACCAATATAATTTTTTATCTCGCAAAGATAATTCATATTACCCCCCCCCCTGACAGTTATTTGAGTCGTTAATTGACTTCTCGACTGGGGACAATTATCCGAAATAATTCTCCATCACAAAGATAATTAACTCTTATCCTCTGGTAATTATTTCAGTCATTTTTGGAGCCATTATTTTACTGGGAACGTTGCTAATTGTTCTTAAACTTTGTAATAAAAATAACGTAGCAGTTTTTTGAAGGTCAGAGGCTAATTCATTTCACATTTTAGAGTTTAATTAAAATTCAAGATGATGATGATGATGATGATAATAATAATAATAATAATAATAATAATAATAATAATAATAATAATAATAATAATAATAATCTCTCTCTCTCTCTCTCTCTCTCTCTCTCTCTCTCTCTCTCTCTCTCTCTCTCTCTCTCTCTCTCTTTTCACAAGTACGATTTTAAATACACTTTTAAAATCCACTTGACTAACTCTTCCTGCCATCAGTATGGCCACAGGTAGTAAAGTAAGGATATAATCTCCAGCATTCCTCTCCTAATACCCATATGTCTAAGCTGTAGTGACCGTACCTAGACAGCAGAGTAGATAATCTCGCTATAGACAGTAAGATCTGGTATCTCTCTTTCCCATGTTTTCATCCCTCTCTTTACTTTTAAACTCGCCCCGAGGATACTGTTGATGATAGCTGGAGAGTGCTGGGAAGGCTTCAGGAGGCAATAAGCAAAGAGCTTACCACAGGGCTGGCTGGTGAAGCTGGCTTCCTTCTGGACCGAAGAAGCCAAGGTCGTAAAACCCTGCACGCTCTGGCACCTGCAGAACTTTTTGCTGGTCCTGGAATTCTGGAAGAGATATCAGAGCGTACCTGCCAAGATGCCCTGACATCTGGAAGTGTGATAGGGACTTTTTCCAGTGGCTAAAGACTTCGGCTTCGTAGTTTTAGGGGTAGCCTTTTAGAGTAGCCTCGAATGTCACCCTGAGTTGTTACAAGGGGTATTTATTTTATAAAGAAGAAACCGTATCTAAAAAGATTCTGAAATCCCAGTGTCTGTAATACTGTTTTAGTATTGGTGTTCTAGCACAGAAGAACTGACATCGAAGTGCATACGCCATTTGACTCTGAGTCTGGAAAAATAAGAGTGGCTGATATCACAATATTTAAGCTGTTGTACCGCGGTGTTTGTAAACCTGCCAAAGGGAAACTAACACTTTAATGCCCTGACATTATTTACGCTATGATGCTACTTTGTCTTTAATTCTGGAATAAATGAGCTTCTACTGTGATGTCTTGGTGCCTGGAATAGATAAAGTTAATGTACCTTATGATGCTCCGATGTCCTGAGCTCTGGAATAGATCAAATTAGGCTATAATACCCCTAGTGTTTAGAATAGATGGCACCCTCGCGTCTGGAAATCTGCAATTGAGGAGCTGAGTAAGAGTATACACCTTCCATGACAGAAAAATTCTGGACGACCTTGTAAATCCCGACTTTAGAAACTGAAGAAGAAAAAAAACTATAACATTGATATTAAGATCTCGTTTCAAGAGAACATCCAATACTTCTAAGACATCTTATTTTCTGGAATGCTGAAAGAATATATTAAGAATTACTGCGTCTTGTAGACTTTGGCTTGAATGGAATGACAGACGAACTGGGCATTTAACACGAAAAAAGGCAGATATTTTCATATGCATTTTTGTGTGTGTATATATTTGTATATACTACAACTACGGAAGAAAGAAAATAGCCATATAAGTGGATGCAATTAGGCAGCGTGTCTCTCTCTTGCCATAGCAGACGGAGAATCGAGCCTCTGCTACTTCCTCAGAAGAACAACAAAGGCATAGTGCTACAAATAAAGAATACTGAATCTTGGACTGGGAATGTGTGAAGTAAAAGCAAGAGCTGCCAAGCTGAAAACATAGTATTGGTGTTTTGTTGTTGTAAACTTTGACGACACTACAATGCCCTAAAGACGAATGTTGAATATATTTCCTCCTGATTAGAGTTTAACATTCTATCAGGTTTAGATAAACAGATAAAGCACCGATGGCCTGGCCTAATCTATAAACGATAAAGGATATCAATGTCAGCCAATGGAGATACACTTCTCTCTTTCTGCTCTCTCTGGCTCTCTCACTCTGGCTCTTTTCACTCCCTTAATTTTATACTCAAGAGTTTCTTTAAAGATAAGAGCACCTCTAGTATTTTATTAAGATGAAAGCTGTGATAATAACTAAGTTCATTTCAAAGCCAGAGCATTATTAGAGAAATATGCATTATATTTTATTAAAAAAATATACTCATTGCATCCAGGGTATATTTGGAGCATTTTGGAACCAGAACTCTTCATGTTTGATTCTCCAATGCTAGTAAGGAGCTCTTGATCCAAGGAATTAAAGCAACCCTTCCCTTGTATTACAGTCTATTACCTCTCTTTCTCCAGACTCTGTATGACCCCCATGCTTTCCCCTGACTATAATAATAATAATAGTGATAATAATAACAATAATAATAGCAATAACAATAATAACAATAACAATAATAACAATAATAACAACAACAATAATAGCAACAACAAAAATAATAACAATAATAATAACGACAATATTAATAACAACAACTATAATAATAAAAAAAAAATAATAATAATAATAATAATAATAGCTAAAGAACAGCTTTTATTTAGTAATAACATGTTCCAAAATGCGAGTCAATTAAAGAATGATCACTGATGGAATGATGTCCCGAGGGTCCACCATCAACTCAAAATCGAAGGACCCGGGCTCAGTTCGGGGTGGGAGGAGAAAATGGAAATCTCTGCCTACACCTGCTGCCTCTCTGCTGCTCACCTAGCAGAAAATGGGCACCTGGGTAATACCGACCGGTGTAGCTGGCGTTTCGGAATATCATATTATGCATCAGCTGGGGCTTTTTTTCAAACAAGCTAAGATAGGATAATAGCTTTAAGTAGCAGCTCTCAGCCAGCAAACTAATTTAGCTGGAATAACAGCTCTAAGCCAGTAAATAAGCTGAGGTAGGATAACAGTTCTAAGCCAGTAAATAAGCTGAGGTAAGATAACAGTTCTAAGCCAGTAAATAAGCTGAGGTTGGATAACAGTTCTAAGCCAGTAAATAAGCTGAGGTAGGATAACAGTTCTAAGCCAGTAAATAAGCTGAGGTAAGATAACAGTTCTAAGCCAGTAAATAAGCTGAGGTTGGATAACAGTTCTAAGCCAGTAAATAAGCTGAGGTAGGATAACAGTTCTAAGCCAGTAAATAAGCTGAGGTTGGATAACAGTTCTAAGCCAGTAAATAAGCTGAGGTAGGATAACAGTTCTAAGCAAGTAAATAAGCTGAGGTTGGATAACAGTTCTAAGCCAGTAAATAAGCTGAGGTAGGATAACAGTTCTAAGCCAGTAAATAAGCTGAGGTAGGATAACAGTTCTAAGCCAGTAAATAAGCTGAGGTAAGATAACAGTTCTAAGCCAGTAAATAAGCTGAGGTTGGATAACAGTTCTAAGCCAGTAAATAAGCTGAGGTAGGATAACAGTTCTAAGCCAGTAAATAAGCTGAGGTAAGATAACAGTTCTAAGCCAGTAAATAAGCTGAGGTTGGATAACAGTTCTAAGCCAGTAAATAAGCTGAGGTAGGATAACAGTTCTAAGCCAGTAAATAAGCTGAGGTTGGATAACAGTTCTAAGCCAGTAAATAAGCTGAGGTAGGATAACAGTTCTAAGCAAGTAAATAAGCTGAGGTTGGATAACAGTTCTAAGCCAGTAAATAAGCTGAGGTAGGATAACAGTTCTAAGCCAGTAAATAAGCTGAGGTAGGATAAAAGTTCTAAGCCAGTAAATAAGCTGAGGTAGGATAACAGTTCTAAGCCAGTAAATAAGCTGAGTGAGGTAGGATAACAGCTCTAAGCCAGTAAATAAGCTGAGGTAGGATAACAGTTCTAAGCCAGTAAATAAGCTGAGGTTGGATAACAGTTCTAAGCCAGTAAATAAGCTGAGGTAGGATAACAGTTCTAAGCCAGTAAAAAAGCTGAGGTTGGATAACAGTTCTAAGTCGGTAAATAAGCTGAGGTAGGATAATAGTTCTAAGCCAGTAAATAAGCTGAGGTAGGATAACAGTTCTAAGCCAGTAAATAAGCTGAGGTAGGATAACAGTTCTAAGCCAGTAAATAAGCTGAGGTAGGATAACAGTTCTAAGCCAGTAAATAAGCTGAGGTTGGATAACAGTTCTAAGCAAGTAAATAAGCTGAGGTTGGATAACAGTTCTAAGCCAGTAAATAAGCTGAGGTTGGATAACAGCTCTAAGCCAGTAAATAAGCTGAGGTAGGATAACAGTTCTAAGCCAGTAAATAAGCCTAGGTAACATAACAGTTTTTTATAATGGGACAAAGCTGCAAGCTTGGATATCATTCTCTATATTGGATTGATAAAGCCACTGGTGGGCGAAACGTCTCCAGCATTGTATATTATTAATACAATAACAGCTCTTTGAGAACAAATGAACTGAGGTGGACTAAGAACTCTTAGTGCATAAATGCAAATGTGTAAAATGAAATGCCAGACACCATGGAAAGGAACGCAGTCAGAAGAACCGAGCAGTAATCTTGGGTGTTGACCTCGTTCACTCCACCAACCTTTTGTGTGTCTAGTGAGATACGAAACAGATAGGCACTTCCCTGTCTCACTGTCGCCAACGATAGTTTCTCTCCCCAAGTGTACACTTGTATAGCTCTGATGTTGCTTGTGCAAGGTATTTTTCAACAGGAAACAATAGAGTGGAGGGAATACTCTAAGGCAGCAATGGTGCCTTTCAGTGGCTTTCATATTGTGGCCGTTTCCATTAATGTATCGTTTGCATTGTTACACGGGAAAGCAAACACACACACACACACACATACACACTAAACTCCTGCAAATATTCCATGTGACATTGTAGGGTCTACGCTTAAAATCAAATCATTCTGAAAAAAAACAAAAATAGGTCAGATATGTTCCTCACAATAACAGCCAGTACTAAAAGCTATAAATTAAGAAAAACTACTAAAGACATTATGCATGTCCTCAATGACTCACAGGAGAAAAACGAAAGGCATGGTAGCTTAGGATATAACCAAAATATACGAACGAGTGTATAAGAAAGATTTCGTAGCATCAGCAGCATGAAGAACAAGAATATTATATATATATTTCTTAAGAGAGTGATAGAGAAATAGCAAGAGTCAGTAGAGTAAATAGTAGGTGCTACTTCCACTGGAGGAGGTGGTAAGTGTTACAACCACTGGATGAGGTGGTAAGTCTTCAACCTCTGGAGGAGGTAGAAACCCCTACAACCACTGGAGAAGACAACAAGCCCTACCACCACTGGAGGAGGTAGCAAGCCCTACAACCACTGGAGAAGGTAACAAGCCCTACCACCTCTTGAGGAGGTGGCAAGCCTTACAACCACTGGAGGAGGTAGCAAGCCCTACAACCACTGGAGGAGGTAGCAAGCCCTACAACCACTGGAGGAGGTAGCAAGCTCTTCAACCACTGGATAAGGTAGCAAGCCCTACCACCACTGTAGGAGGTAGCAAGCCCTACAACCACTGGAGGAGGTGGCAAGACCTACCACCACTGAAGGAGATAGCAAGACTACAACCACTGGGTGTAGCTTAGCTCAGCTCCTGCGGCTACAAAGAAGTAGTGAACAATCGATTATTCAGCACACAGAAGAAGGCAATTTTTGCACTACTGTCGTAATAATGGGGAACCGCTAAACCAGTAAGGGTCATACTGCTCCTGAGAAATGGGAGGAAACCAGGTTTCATATAAGGAAATTTAAGTGTAGCAAAAATTCTTAAGATCAAGAGCCCTTCGACAGCATCAAGGTACATCCCTTAAAGGTAGTTTACGCTTCAACTAATGTGGAAACCGAGGGCCACTCGAGGGACCGGATGCGCTGAGAACAAGACTAATGGAGGCAGTAATGGAAAATTCCATGACCCGATATGACTACATAACAAGACGCTTATTATATCCCGCATGTGGTCTTATTATGAGAGTGTTTGTTCCTGAAGTAAAAAAAAATGAATCTTAATTTGGTGAATTTTGAAAATTTGGTACAGGTGTATTTGGAGAGAGGCTGAGGATATACAGAAATGACCATTCATGTGCGAGTGATTTCCAACACGGAGTCCAGTTGGAAAGTGAATTGCATGTTTGCACAACCCACGAGGTGTTTGACAGATTAGCCAGAATGAGCTGAGAGGTCACAGAAACGATTATTTCAGAGCTACGTAGAGGGCAAAAGGAGAAGAAAAGTAGCAGGGGGTAAAAAGTTCACAATCGGTGAAAGCGAATAGGTATGTAAACAAAAGAAGGAGCTGGGAATAAATGTGTAAATAAAGGAAGTGTAACGAAGGTGCATTTAAAGAATGATATATCCTTAAAGGACAAATAGAAATCGAAATCTCTCCTAACCCATTTAAGAAAGAAGATGACCTTAAAGTATGTTTATTCAAGAAGGTATTCACTAAGAAGACAAGAAGTATACCAGAAAGCCTGAGAGCAAGGACTAACAAACAAGAAGTGGACAACATCCACATAGTAATGATGAAAGGAAGAAATTACTGAAGGAGGTGGGGAGAACAACAGCTGTTTTGTGTGGGAATCGTGTGTATGAGAAGGGATAGGAACTTATAGCAAAGATCTACAACAAACTCTTTCACACACACACACACACACACACACACACAGTTCGAGAGGTACCGAGAAATTAAGAGGAATGAGTAAATCTTACTTGACTCCCTAACCTGAAAATAAGCAAAATAAGTTTGCTAATTCCATGAGTGATTTCTTCCAGCATTTCATTTACCACAGTACTAACCCCCTATTAAACATTCCTAGCAGATAAACCGATACACAAACCCGCACACTGCAGCTTGTTAACGAATACATCAGATTAGCTAATTCACTCAGAGGGGAGAGGTAGTGTAAACTTACCCATTAAAGTTGAGGTTAATTGATTAACTTAGTTTAGTTAGCAGAGTTCTCTTCAGCGACTAAGTTCTGCGGGAGGTGTTCACGATTTCAGCAATTGAGCGAAACTGTACAGGTTATACATCTCTGTTGATACTAGAATTTATTTTGACTAACATATCTTGGTGAACTGCTCTTGTGAAGGTGGTGTTTGTGCAACTGTCTGTGTATATTCAGCTCAGCCTTCTAATCAAAGTTAGTATCTCACTGTAACTATGACAGTCTTACGGAGAACTGTTTACAAGTCCTAAACTGTGTATGGCTCCACGATTTTTAACCGCGTTTCAAGAATTTTTGTCTCCTCTGTGTAATATTTCTTTTATTGCTTATTTTTTTAATTGAAAGACGACGATCTAACTTAGGCTATATGACGCAAATCTAGGAATTTGCTGAAAACAGTATGTGAGAAATCGATTTTGACTTTAGGAAGGCGAATTGCTACGTTACACTCCTGGGTTTGGATGTACACACACACACATACACGCTAATAATAATAATAATAACTGTAGTAGTAGTGGTAGTAGTATCAGTAATGGTGGTAGTAGTAGTAGTAGTTGTAGTAGAGGTAGTAATAGTAGTAGCAGTAGTAGTAGTAATAGTAGTAGTAGTGGTAGTAGTAGTAGTAATAGTAGTAGTAGGGGTAGTAGTAGTAGTAGTAGTAGAACTATTTTGTTCAATTCATTTGTTCTTATTTGTGTCAACTTCACTCTGCCTGCCTCGTTATGTTTGCATTATTATTTATTACTCTCTTCAAACTTTTTCTTTATTCATTAGCCCTTTTTTCCTCTTCCATTTTTCATATATGTACATGTGATTTCCCCTCTTCATTTTATTTTCGACTACTGTATTCCAAATTTTACCCTCTTTTCTAGTGTGTATTTAGCCATTACTTCTGTTTTCCCCTTCACTATCTTCTTTCTTCTCCTACTCTAGCTTTTCTTATCCTATTTTCGTTTCCTCTCTCTTCCCTTGCCATACCATTCCTCTTCTTTCCATCCCTTCCCTATCCTTTCAACCATCATCCGTATCTGTTTGTTAAATCAATATCATACTCTCTGGCTCTCTCTCTCTCTCTCTCTCTCTCTCTCTCTCTCTCTCTCTCTCTCTCTCTCTCTCTCTCTCTCTCTCTCTCTCTCTCTCCCCTACCTCTTTCCTCTCCCCTCTACGCATATTTCCCCTCTACACAAACACCCATCACTGATATTCTCAGGCTCCCTGTTTACATCAGTTAGTCTGAAACTGTAAACACGCACCTCCTCTTCCTCCTTCTCCTCTTCCTCCTTCTCCTCTTCCTCCTTCTCCTCTTCCTCCTTCTCCTCTTCCTCCTTCCCTCCCTCTTCTCCTCTTCCTTCCTCTTCCTTAACTTTCCTACATTATTCATTCTTCTCTTTCTCCCCTGTTCCTTCTCTTCTTTCTCCTCTTTTTTCACTCACATCTCCTCCTTCTCTTCGTTTTCTTTCTCCATTTTTTCGTCTTCCTTCTCCTTTTTCTCCCATCCTTCTTGCTTCTCTTTCTCCTTACTTTCTCTTCCTCTTCTTCACCCTTACACAGCATCGTCACAATCTTTACTATCATCTTAGCACCGCCACTTTTACTTTATGCCCTCTCTCTCTCTCTCACTCTCTCTCTCTCTCTCTCTCTATATCTATCTCTCTCTCTCTCTCTCTCTCTCTCACTCGCTCTACTTACCGCCTCCCCCACGCCGCTTGCACCTCCCTTCATTTCTCACCTCCCACTCTCACTTCCACCCTTCTCACCCCCTCCCCTTACACCTCTCCCTCACTTAACTCTCTCCTCACTTCTCTCTCTCTCTCTCTCTCTCCCCACAGTCTCGCCGGTCTGTGAGGAGAATCAACGCGATGAATATGTGGGACCTCGAGGTGGGTCTGTGACCATCGCTTGCAGTGTGGTCGCCTACCCTACCTCACTCACCTTCACCTGGGCGCTCAAGAGAACACCAGGTGAGTCAAACTCATTATTTTTATTTAGCAATTTCCATTTACCTATTTTCAGTTGCCTATTATCAATTTCCTGTTTTCAGTTATATATTCCCAGTTACCTATTTTCAGTTACCTGTCTCCAGTTACCTATTTTCAATTATCTGTTTCCAATTACCTATGTGTAGCTACAGGAGGAGAGCTTAGCACAAGGTGTAGTGTTTATTGTGATCAAAATATTTCTTCTGGTGCACTAGAAAGTTAGCAACACTGCACTAGGAATTTGGCAACACTGCACTAGGAATTTAGGAACACTGGACTAGAAAGTTAGCAACACTGCACTAGGAATTTGGCAGCACTGGATAAGTAATTTAGCAAACTGCACTTGCAATTTAGCAACATTAATCTAAGATTTTACCAAAACTAGAATGTTTTTCCTACACTGCACTAGAAATCTCACCACACTCCTCTATCAATTTAACAAGACTAGAATTATAGCCACTCGGCACTAGGAATTTAACGAAGCTGCTCTAGGAATTTCCTAACTCTGCACAACAAAATTTAACAATACATTACCAACAGTTCAACAACACTGCACCGTAGATTCAACAGTTCAACAACACTGCACCGTAGATTTAACAGTTTAACAACTCTGCACCGTAGATTCAACAGTTTAACAACACTGCACCGTAGATTCAACAGTTTAACAACTCTGCACCGTAGATTCAACAGTTCAACAACACTGTCCAGATTCAACAGTTTAACAACACTGCACATAGATGTAGCAGTTTAACAACACTGCACCGTGATTCAAAGTTCAACAACACTGCACGTAGATTCAACAGCTTTAACAACACTGCACGTAGATTCAACAGTTTAACAACACTGCACGTAGATTCAACAGTTTAACAACACTGCACCGTAGATTAACAGTTAACAAACGACTGCACCGTAGATTCAACAGTTTAACAACACTGCACCATAGATTCAACAGTTTAACAACACTGCACCGTAGATTCAACAGTTTAACAACACTGCACCATAGATTCAACAGTTTAACAACACTGCACCGTAGATTCAACAGTTTAACAACACTGCACCGTAAATTCAGCAGTTTAACACATTTTTATATATATTTTTAATGCGGTGAACTGACGTTTGGAAACACGCATTCTCCTCTGTGTACATATCCTCTTTAAACGCAATTGAAATATTGCCAGACATATAAAGCAACCTTGCATGTCCTCCATTGTTGCCAGATATATACGGAGAAGCCTCTCAGGTCTTTCACTTTTGCAAAGAACAGTCAGCCTTTGATCTTTTTTTGTCCCCTGATTGTTGTGGGTTTCCAGTGTAACAAACTTCATCATTCTCATTCCCTTGGTGAGACATACCAACTCATCTATGATGTGAAACACAGTTATTATCGTTATCAGTATTTTTTTTTTTACTTCTGCTGTAATGTAAATGTTAATCCATATATTACTTTAATAATAAAAAAAAATCTTGAAATTTAAAATATATATAAAAAATGTGAAATTCTTGCGAAAAGTCAAGGCTTTTTTATTCATTAATTACGAAATTAGGTTACTCTTCCGGTCCTTCAAGCAAGGAGTCGCCAATCATGTTCAGTTTTGCTTTCACCCCTCAAGTGCCTTGATATCGGTGAAGGGCTCTTGATCCATGACATTAAAAGTTCTTGGATGAAATGTAATTGTCTCCTATTTCTCAGGCGATGTGTGATCCCTACGAGTGTATTTCTTCCTCAATAATAATAATAATAATAATAATAATAATAATTGTATTATTATTATTATTATATTATTATTATTATTATTATTATTATTATTATTATTATTATTATTATTATTATTAAATTATTATTATTACCAATAATAACAATTACTTCCCATTCCCCAGACGCTGTATGACCCATCCATACGGGTTTAGTATTTCCTAACAACTGCAATAAAGATTCTCCTATCATAGACCGGAGGTACATTAACCCCTCGCGTTTAGCGCCTCGCCATGAGTTTAATAGTGAGTCTTGTCTGTGGCAGAGGCTCCCCCAGTGAGACTTCACAGTGTGGGTCGAGAAGAGGGTCTCACTGGGCACTATACGCTGAGTCGTCTTGAGGAGGAGAGTGTTGAAGTGTGGTGCTGGGCGCAGAATGCTGTGGGAGCGCAGGCTTCCCCGTGCAAGTTTACAGTCTACACTCAAGGTGAGTTTACACTCAGTGTGCCACTTTAGTGCTGGTGTTGCTGCTGCTGCTGGTGTTACTGATGTTGTTATTGTTGGTGTTCACGGCACAACACATGCCTGCCTTTTCCCAACAAATGCAAAAATATAATCTATATCCACGTCTATTTTCTGCATCTGACGTCAGCTTTTTTTCACACCATTCTCTCTCTCTCTCTCTCTCTCTCTCTCTCTCTCTCTCTCCATCCACAAGTTAACATAAACCAAGCAATGTTCCCTAAGAAATGCTATTGCATTTCAACACTCAAGTTAAGCTTCCCAAGAAAATATTTTGCCAACCACAACAAGTGTATTACTCTCATTCTACCTCATCAAACTGCCTACCGAGGCAACCTCGTCGTCTGCACTCATTGTAAGCGTATGCAAACTCAAGTTAAGTCAGTCAATTTGCTGCTGTAAGTATACTGTGTGCCTGCATACAGCGTTTTCAATATCACTGGGTGGGAGTGGTGAGGGATTTAGTTGTAGAAGTGTGTGGGAGATGCTTTGAAGAGTGTGGGAGATGCTTTGAAGAGTGTGGGAGATGCTTTGAAGAGTGTGGGAGTGAGGTGGAGTTAATGAGAATGAGGAGTGTAGAAATGAGTTTTGATTTAGTGGAGTATAGGAGTGGGTTGGGGAATGTGGGATGGAGGAGGAGTGTTTGAGTGGAATGAAGGACTTGTGTGAAGGGCGGTCATAAATGTTCAGTTGAAAATAACAGATAACAATAATGACCTAAAAATCATTTGTTCAAAAATGCTGACAGATGTCAAGGTGCGTCAGAGAGGCACTACAACTACCGTAATCTTCAACATATAACACTACAAATTAAATACAGAACACGAGTATACATTCACACACACACACACACACACACACACAACAAACAAACAAACACACATACACACGCCAGCTGCAACATACATAAATATATTTATATGCACAGATGGATGCGGAGGATATTCGCTGAATATCGATAACCGAAGAAAGGAGGGAGGGGATGTTGGGGAAGGGGAGACGGAGGGAGGGAGGGGAAGGGGGAGGGGAAAAGAGTGGGAAAGGGATCAGAGGAGGGAGGGAAAAAGAAGTGAGATTAGAGGAGGGAGGAGAGAGAAAGATACAGCATCTGTTGCTCACCTTAGACATAGGATCATAGCTGAATTCTGTGTTTGTATGTGTCGAGATTCAGCTCCTGGCTGTTGCACTTTCCTCTTGTCGGGTTCACTCTCACGGGCTCTATCATTCCTATCCCTAAAGCTGTGTTTGAAGACTGTCAACACCTTCCCTTCGTCTAGAGTATTCCACCTCCGTAAAGCGGGTCAGTTGTGAACACTCTCTCAAACAATTGTCCCAAGCATCTTCAGTTCTCTCTGGAGATAACTGTTTGTAAATGTTTTTCTGTCTCATGTTAGTGTCTCATGTTAGTTTGAAAAGCAAAAAAAGATGTCGGCAAGTATGGCACAATAAAGACCTTTATATAAAAGCAAATCCTTATTTGCAGAACCTTTCGCTCAGAGTTGAACGAAACGTTGTTCATACAAAGGTTACCTCGGCTGGAAAAATCTTTGAAGTACCAATATACTTTATAGTCAGTGTAACATTGTAAGATTTTCTTGTGTTTGTTGCTCTTTCCATAAACAGTGTTTTTTTACTCCTTGGTTCTTTCCTGGATTTTTTTTGAAGATGTGTAAGTGGTCATTCTTCTTTATCGTGCCTTCCTACGAGGGCCTTTCCGAACCTTTAAGTCCATCTTTGTAGTCCTCGTATCTTGTTTTCCAGAATACATTCTTTGATATCTCTTTTTTTTTCTACGTTTATCTTGTGTGTGTGTGTGTGTGTGTGTGTGTGTGTACTCACCTAGTTGTGGTTGCTGGGTTCGAGTCATAGCTCCTGGCCCCGCATTTCAAGGTAACTGGCTCATTTCCCGAACCCACTTGATTCTGTTACTTTGGTTAACATGATCCTGAAATATATCATGTGTTTTTTTCATATTGGAACTGCTTCGTTGTCTAACTTTATTTTTGCTTAGTTTGTTTAGTCTGTTTATTTCTCTAACGCTGTAGATGTAGTTCTTAGTCTCTCTGAGAGTCATTTCATTTTTCAGTGGCCATCTGTGTCCCCTTGATCTGTTTTTTTCCCCTCTCTCTCTTGTTTCTCTGAGTATTGTGTATGTCTTGATCATGTCTCCTCGTTTCCTCTAATCTTTTAGCATACTGAGCTGATGTTACCCTTCGCTTCGTAGCTGTTCTTTTGTTTCTCCACTACTAACCTCGATAAAACTATTATGTCATTTATATTCTGATAAATTAGACACATGTGCGACACTTGGGTATCTTTAATGAGGAAACGTTTCGCCACACAGTGGCTTCATCAGTCCATACAAAGGAGAATAGTGAAGAACAGGAGGAGTTTGAGGTAATCAGTCCCTCAACCTTGAGTCGATGTAATCAGTCCATCAAATCCTGTGTCACAAACTTACTAGAGTTCTATGACAGGGTGACAGCGGTTAGACAAGAGAGAGAGAGGGGTGGGTAGATTGGATTTTCTTGGACTGTAAGAAGACGTTTGACACAGTTCCACACAAGAGATTAGTGCATAAACTGGAGGACCAGGCAGGTATAACAGGGAAGGCGCTGCAATGGATCAGGGAATACCTGTTGGGAAGACATAACGAGTCATGGTACGTGACAAAGTGTCAGAATGGGCGTCTGTGACGAGCGGGGTTCCACAGGGGTAAGTCCCAGGACCAGTGCTGTTTCTGGTATAAGTGAACGACATGAAGGAAGGAATAGACTCAGAAGTGTCCCTGTTGGCAGATGATGTGAAGTTGATGAGAAGAATTCAATCGGACGAAGACCAGGCTGAACTACAAAGGGATCTGGACAGGCTGCAGGCCTGGTCCAGAAACTGGCTCTTGGAGTTCAACCCCACCCAGTGCAAAGTCATGAAGGATGGAAAAAGGCAAAGAAGACCGCAGACGGAGTACAGTCAAGGGGGGCAGGATACTACAACCCTCACTCAAGGAAAAGGATCTTTGGGTGAGTATAACATCAGGAACATCTCCTGAGGCGCACATTAACCAAATAACTGCTGCAGCATATGGGCGCCTAGCAAACCTAAGAATAGCATTCCGACATCTCAATAAGGAATCGTTCAGGACCCTGTACACCGTGTATGTCAGGCCTGTATTAGAGTATGCAGCACCAGTTTGGAACCCACACCTAGCCAAGCACGTAAGGAAATTAGAGAAAGTGCAAAGGTTTGCAAATAGACTAGTCCCGGAGCTAAGGGGTATGTCCTACGAGGAGATGTTAAAGGAAATCGACTTGACGACACTGGAGGACAGGAGAGATAGAGGGAATACGATAGCGACATGAAAAAAATTCTGAGAGGAATTGACAAGGTGAACAGAGACAGGATGTTCCAGAGATGGGACACAGCAACAAGGGGCCACAAATGAGGGTTGAAGACTCAGATGAATCACAGGGATGTTAGGAAGCATTTCTTCAGTCACAGAGTTGTCAGGAAGTGGAATAGTCTGGGAAGTGATGTAGTGGAGGCAGGATCCATTCATAGCTTTAAGAAGAGGTATGATAAAACTCATGGAGCAGGAAGAGTGACCTAGTAGCGACCAGTGAAGAGGCTGGCCAGGAGCTGTGACTCGACCCCTGCAACCCCAACTAAGTGAGTACACACACACACACATACACACAAACACACATACACAAACACACACACACACACACGCGCGAGCGCGAGCGCTCACACAAAATGATAATGATTCCATACACCTCTATCACTTTCTTATTTTCTTTAACAAGTCGTAATACAGAATTTATATACAACAGATTTGAAACTCCGTAAAATTTGAATATTCCATGAATATCTCAACTCGCGTCGCGTAAAATGCGAAATCGCGAGAGCGAGGAGGAGAATATACTCGCGTCTCGCGTCTTCTTCCCGTTTGAAGTATAAACGTGTTTGTCTTTTACGCTTTCTAACGAATCCTAAGATCTGACAACAGTGTTAGAGGTAACGAAGTGTTAACGAAGTAAGTGAGAGGAATTGGTTAGCAACGTTACGTCAAGGAGGAATAACGTCGTAAGAGACGAGGTCTTCGAAAGAGACGTAAAAGTTATGGAAATGGCAGTGAAGATAGCAATAGTTTTGTGAAGCTTTCGTAAAAGTTAGCGAAGCCTCTGTGTTAGAGAGAGAGAGAGAGAGAGAGAGAGAGAGAGAGAGAGAGAGAAGAGAGAGAGAGAGAGAGAGAGAGAGAGAGATCCCTAACCTTGTCAAACCCTGAGTAAAAAAAAAAAAGAGAGACAGAGAAATAAAAGGTGATGATGGCGAGAGATTTTGCGAAACTAGCGTGATAATCAACGAAACGTCAGGGAAATTAGAGAAAAAGTGGTGGATGTTTTAAGAATCAGCCAAAAAAAAAAAAAAAAAAAGAAATGGCGTTGGAGTTAAAGAATAGAAAGATGTAAATGGCGTGTTTTAAAAGTGTTAATGAAGAGGCTGATGAGAAGTTTACGTGTACCTATAACTTATTATTATTATTATTATTATTATTATTATTATTATTATTATTTTATTATTTTATTATTATTATTATTATTATTATTATTATTATTATTATTATTATTATTATTATTATTATTGCTCAATGATATCCCACATGGAGACAGAAACTTAGGAGATTAATTGATCTGTATATTTCGACTCCCTTTTGGGATCCTCTTCAGTAGATCTGCTGAAGAGGATCCCAAAAGGGGGTCAAAATATACAGATCGATTAAGCTCCTAAGTTTCTGTCTCTATGTAAGAACATAAGAAAGAATAAACACTGCAGCAGGCCTACTGTCCCATGCGAGGCAGGTCCAAGTCGCCTACCGGTTTATGCCACTGACCCAACCTAGTCAGGTCCAGGTCACATCCACTTAAGGAAGGAGCACGGCATCAGACCTACTAGCACAAGCTAGTCAATTCTAACTCACACCCACCCGCACACACTCGTGTATTTATCTAACCTATTTTTAAAACTATTCAACGTTTTAGCTTCTATGACGGTACTCGGGAGTTTGTTCCACTCATCCACAACTCTATTACCAAACCAGTGCTTTCCTATATCCTTCCTGAATCTGAATTTTTCCAACTTAAAACCATTGCTGCGAGTCCTGTCTTGGCTAGATATTTTTAGCACGCTATTTACATCCCCTTTATTTATTCCCCGTTTGTGGGTTATTATTGTGCAATAATAATAATAATAATAATAATAATAATAATAATTATTATTATTATTATTATTATTATTATTAGTATTATTATTATTATTATCAATACTATAATTGTTATTAGTATTATTACCATTAACATTTGTTTATTAATTTTAAATTTTTTAGAGAAAATATTTTTGTTTTTTCTTTACACGTTTTTTCTGGGGTCCTTGAAGTATGTTAAATCAGTTAGTTAAATCACTAGTTAAAACAGTACTTAGTTTGGGTTAAATGTTACAGCAAATAATGAGGCCGGAGGCAGTGAAAATATGCGTCTGAGATCAGTGTCTGGTGCTAATATTATGCACAAAATAAGGAACGTAGAAATCAGAAGACGAGTTGTTTAGATAGCATGGTCATGTGAAAAGGATGGAGAGGGAAAAGTTGACCAAGAGTGTGTAAATCTTAGGTGAGTAGGAGGGAGGTACTAGGAATGTTACCAGTCTCCCCTTATATCTCTCCTGCTCCCATTCCCTTCACAATTCTTAATTCGTTTCCTCCATCCACTCGTCCTTCCCTCCCTCCTTTCTCTCACCCTTCACCTCACGCTTCAATTTTCCCATCCCCCTACTCTCTCACTCTTCACCTATTCTTCCCCCTCTCTTCCTCTTCACATAATGTTATTTATCTCCCTCTTTTCCCCTCACCCTTTCGTTTTCCCTTTCCATTATCCTCCATTTTCCCCTCCCAATACACCCTCCTCCACTACCATCACCATCACCACTACCATCACCATCACCCTCCCTCCTACACCTACAAATGCAATTAAGATCGAACTTTCAGCGGAGCCTCAGGTGAGAATGACCTGAGTCTTGCGAGATGCTCCATTACCTTGTCTCGGTACAGTCTTGCGAGATGCTCCATTACCTTGTCTCGGTACATTATTATTATAATCAAATAGAAGCGCTAAACCACAGGGGTTATACAGCTTGTCTCGGTACAGTCTTGCGAGATGCTCCATTACCTTGTCTCGGTACAGTCTTGCGAGATGCTCCATTACCTTGTCTCGGTACAGTCTTGCGAGATGCTCCATTACCTTGTATCGGTACAGTCTTGAGAGATGCTCCATTACCTTGTCTCGGTACAGTCTTGCGAGATGCTCCATTACCTCCATTACCTCAAGATAATGGACGAGATGGTCCAATATCTTGAGGGTAATCAGTCCCTCAACCTAGAGATTGTGTTCAGAGAACCGGTTTTCGAATAAGAACATAAGAAAGAAGGAGCACTGCGGTAGGCCTACTGGCCCATGCAAGGTAAGTCTAATAGTCTCTTTTATGTTCTTCCCCATATACTTTTATATAACCCACTTACTCCAGATATATATATTTTACATCCTCTGAAGCAGAAAGCATATTATTTTTGGCTTAAGCTAGTAAAAATTTAAAATGTACATTGCATATACGATGGTGAGACTGGCAACTCGTGCTCACAAGAATAATAAACAAATACACTTAGCAAATCTTTCTTTTGAAAATGTTTCGCTCGGAATTTAACAATAATTAATGATATCAGTTAGTAAGTCGCCTCTGTATTTGAGTGAAAAAAAGGCTCCTGCGCAGACGAAACGTTTCGGTAATTAAGATGTAGAAGTGTTGCGTATGTGTCTTACTCAACTTTCCATATTTGCTGGATTAATGAAGCTCCACACTGGACGATACGTTATTAATATAAATTAGTGTAACTTAGTAATTAGTATAATTAGTGTTATTGTAAATATATGCGAAATTAGTATAATTAGCGTAAATAATTTAAAAATAAGTGTTTCAATTAGTGTATAAATTAGTATAACTAGTATAATTAGTATTATTATAAGCAAAGTGAAACGTGTTTCTTGACATGACATCGAAAACGTACTGTCAACAACAGCTAAGAAAAAGCACATTTGCAAAGCAAGGTCTTATATGGACTACTTCTCCCTCGTCCAGGCATCCTAGAGTCAACAGGTCTAAAAAAAATTAACGCTATCATAAAGGGACAGAAAAACTAGAAGGTCAGAAAAATAATTAATTATTCAGGTTTTGCAAAAAAAATATTTACCCTTTGTCATGTAATTTTTTACCCCAAGGGGTAAAGTTACCCCTGGTTGAGAATTACTGTTGTAGAGCTTTACGTCGTGACAAAGCTCTATACAAAACGAAAAGAAATACAAATGAAATCTCCAAAATATATCTCGTCTTCAGACATAATATTAAACAGAAAAAAAAAATTCTCCACATAAATAAATGATTACGGTTCACTTTTTTGGTGGGACAAAAATAAAATATTTTATTTGCACCATCAGTTCACACCAAAACAAAATATATTCGAGGTTACTGAACTAAAAAAAAATATCTCATGTCAACATAGTCAAAATCAGACTAAAAAAAAAAATGATGTTATTTGCCTTGAATTTATTGCAATAATTTCACAACAAAGTAAACATTTTTCTTTCCCATAATATTCATCTTTTTTCTTAATTTTGATAATTTTAGTAATATATATATATATATATATATATATATATATATATATATATATATATATATATATATATATATATATATATATATACATATATATTTAAATAATTATCATTATCTCAAGAAAATCATAGGCCCTTCCTCTCATTTCAAGGGCGGTGCCTAAATGCTAAGTAATGGCTTTTGATCCGAGGATTTAGAGCTTCCCCTCCCTATTCTAAAATGAAGCAATACTATAATAATAATAATAATAATAATAATAATAATAATAATAATAATAATAATAAAAATAATGATAATATAATTATAATGATAATATTAATATAATGTAATGATAATAATATTATTAATATAATGATATTGATAATAATAATAATAATAATAATAATAATAATAATAATAATAATAATAATCTACCTTTCTGTCTACAGGTCGGCCGGGTCCAGTGAGTAGTTGTCGCGTTGGCAACCACACAGCTTCTGGATTCATGGTTCATTGTGTGTCCGGACCACTTCGAAGTATGAACACAGAGTTCACTCTTCTCGTCTACGCTCAGGTGGGTGTTCGAATTGCATGTGTGAGTGTTCGGATTGCAGGTGTTGGTGTTCCGATTTTAATAGTGAGTTTTGCGTTTTTAGAAAGCTGGTCTTGGAAAGCTGGTGTTCTTAGAAAGCTGGTGTTCTTAAAAAGTTGGTGTTCCTAGAAAACTGGTGTTCTTAAAAATATGGCGTTCTTAGAAAATAGGTGTTCTTAGAAAGCTAATGTTCTTAGAAAGCTGGTGTTCTGAAAACAAATGGTGTTCTTGAAAAGCTGGTGTTCTTGAAAAGCTGGTGTTCTTGAAAAGCTGGTGTTCTTAGAAAGCTGGTGTTCTTAGAAAACAGGCGTTCTTAGAAAGCTAGATGTGCGATTTTTATAAAATTCCTGCTAGCTTTTAAACAGTGGAATTTAGATTTTTTTTAAACCGGGTACATGATTATTACAGCGAATTTTTATTTTTTAAAGAAATGAAGAAAAAATTATTTTTGATTTTTATTAAAAGTTATTTTTTTATTTTTAAGTTATTTTTATTTTTATTGAATGGTTTTCAAAAAGTGATATTTCGGTTTTCCAAAAGCAGGCGATTGGTTTTTAATAGTGTTTTAAATTTTAATAGCAAGGGGTCACATATTTTTACGAGCTTTGGTTGTTTTAATAGTTGGCTATTTTCAGCAGTGTCTTGTCCAGTGTATAA
Organism: Cherax destructor; assembly: GCA_009830355.1. Taxonomy (NCBI): domain Eukaryota; kingdom Metazoa; phylum Arthropoda; class Malacostraca; order Decapoda; family Parastacidae; genus Cherax; species Cherax destructor. The sequence continues at coordinate 13,249 of WNWK01001074.1, read as the reverse complement.
AAGAGATTTTTGACAGTGGCTTTATATAATTTAATAGTGGTTGCTCCAATTCCAGAATTTTATATTATTTTAAGTTCACTTTCAGTGATTTTTTTTTTTTTTTTGACAGTGGGTTTCCAAAATTTAGCAGTGGGCAGTGGCTGGTCTAGTTTTTTGCAGTGTTTGGTGCTTCCCAAAACGATTTCAATATCTATGATTTGTGTTCTGTGTTTCACGAAAGTTAATTTCACTATCAGTGATTTTTTTAGAGTCGACTGTTCGTATTTTCAATCGAATGTTCCTTTTTCCGACCAGTGAGGACGCCTTTTTCAATCGGAGGCTTTTGTTAAGAGTGTTCTACTTCAGGTAGTGCGTGTTCTACTTTAGCAGTGTACGTGTGTCCTAAAGGTGGGGGGTTCTATTTTTCCAAGGTCACCTTGGCTACAGTAATGAACCTTCTCTGTGGCGAACGAGCGTTCGGTTTTACTCTTTTTTTATATATTTCATTAATTTGTATAAATTTGTATAAATGTTCAGTTATAGGAATGAGTGGATAAACGTGTGTGTGTGTGTGTGTGTGTGTGTGTGTGTGTGTGTGTGTGTGTGTGTGTGTGCGCGCGCGTGTGCGGGTGCCTTTTCGACACTCTACTAGTGGATATTCTAATTCTACTAGAATTTTTAGATCAGAATTTTTAATACTGTTCATTATTTTAGCAAGTACCCACGTCTTTACAAGGTGCTGGAAGGGTGTGCTCGTCCTCAACTAGCGAGTATTCGTACGGATGAACAAAATAACAGGCAAAGTAAACATTTCTGGTTGGGGGAAAAAATACAAAACGTCATGAGCCTTTGCTGAGGGAACAAAAGCAGCTTTAATCCAGCTCCCTCGTTTGTCATGGAGACAGAGACCACTTCCTTTCCTTCCGTGAGATCAAGGCGCTTGCCGGTACTCTCCCTCTCTCTCTCTCTCTCTCTCTCTCTCTCTCTCTCTCTCTCTCTCTCTCTCTCTCTCTCTCTCTCTCTCTTACACAGGATTTTACAAGGTTAGGTTAAGGGTTCCTAACTTTATTTACAAACTGAGAGCTGTTACCTACATCAGCTCATTTGAAAGCCTTTTTATTTTTTATGAGACATACGAATATGGAACAGGATGAAGTTGGAGCCATCTGTGGGCCAGCAATTTAATTTAATCAAGTGAATTTATTTCGTTGATATCATTATGCTGTACGAACATGTTCCAGATTCCAAGAAATAAATGATTTCAGATGAAGTGATGTTATGGAAAAAGATACAATCAGTGAAGTTGCTGCTTGCTGCCCGTCTTGTGGTGTAACAGCTCACTTCTCGTTGTCCTCGGAGTAGAGGAAAGTGTGGTACTTTGATAATATTGGCTTTGTAGATAACAGTAAGGCGGCCGACATTCCTCCGGTGTTGAAGGCTCTGTTGAAATGACAGAGCTATCCAGGATGGGTCCAGGCGAGAGATCAGACGTCTTGCTCTGTTCTCTATTCTGTCAAGAAGTCGCAGATGAGACGTAGAGCAGACAATCCAAGAAAGTGGAGCATACTTAAGGTGTGAGGGTGCTTGTGCCTCGTACAGAATCTTGCAACCTCAGTCTCTCTGTCTCTCTCTCTCTCTGTAAACAAGGGTACCATTTTCAAAATCTCTCTCCATTTATGCAAATCTTGTATGATGCATCTTCTCTCGGAGAGAGAGAGATTTGCCTTGAAAAACACATTAATAAACCTTATAAAAGCAGCAGCATCCACGCCTCGTAAAACACTCAAAAAATGTATGTCTGGAAAGCAAGCTAATACCGAGACAACGTTTCCCTTTATTCTGAGCGAAATGTTGTGTATTTATATTGGTATCTGCAGGATGTCTACAGAATACCTATAATATATTTAAAAGATATCTGCTAGGTATCTTCAGGATACTTGCTTCCGGCATATGGCGTTGTGTGACCCATACGGTTTATGCGCATTTTTTGTGAATATAGTCTTAAAATTTCCGAATGAATATATTTGCATAATAAAAAGTACTTCTACTATAAATTCTCCTACTACTACTACTACTAAAAATAATAATATTAATGAAGTAGTAATAACAGTAGTAGTAGTAGAAGTAATATTATTATTATTGCTATTAAGGATTAGTACATCTATCTTGCTAAATAGTAATTTACCCTCCACCATCGTAATTATCAACTGCACATCAGCGGTCCAATCTCAGGTACAATAACTGACACTCCTCTATATGACAAAATAGTCTCATAAATTTATCCTATTCGAGCCGACGCTCCTCTGCCCTGTCCCTAGAATCAAATTATCTACATCACTGCAGCTGCCTTAAAGCAGCGTTCGTCAACATAAAATTCAAATAGGGGCCTATCGTTTTTAAAGACTCCATTTCTATCGTTATTGCCTCTATTCTTACCCATATTTCCTTTCGTTTCCGTCACCATATTTCGTCTTGGTAGGACTCCAAAGATAGTGTTCAGACATTTCCTGCAAGACATATATATATATACATATATATTGAGATGGTTTGGACATGTAGAGAGGAAGAACGAAATTGAATGACTTCTAGAGTGTATAAATCTGTAGTGGAGGGAAGGCGGGGTAGGGGTCGGCCTAGGAAAGGTTGGAGGGAGGGGGTAAAGGAGGTTTTGTGTGCGAGGGGCTTGGACTTCCAGCAAGCGTACGTGAGCGTGTTAGGAGCAAATGGAGACAAATGGTTTTTAGAACTTGACGTGCTGTTGGAGTGGGAGCAAGGTAACATTTATGAAGGGATTCAGGGAAACCGGCAGGCCGGACTTGAGTCCTGGAGATGGGAAGTACAGTGCCGGCACTCTGAAGGAGGGGTGTTAATGTTGCAGTTTTATAACTGTAGTGTATGATGATGAAAGTATAAAAGTTTTTCTTTTTCGGACTACCCTGCCTTGGTGGGAAACGGCCGATGTGGTAATAATATATATATATATATATATATATATATATATATATATATATATATATATATATATATATATATATATATATATATATATATGCAAAAGATCACAGTAATCAGGTGATATCAAAATATGCAAGACAACCACTATGAAAAATAGAGGAATTCCAAGCGCTTTCGTGACTACTCACATTATCAAGGAACTATAACAGGAAACATGACAAGAAGGGCTTATATAAGGGGCGAGACTACACCTCACAGTCACATCACACTAACAAAGACAACACCTCACAGTAGCGTAACATCGCACGACTCTGTGAAGAGGAACATAAGAAAGGACCTGAAACTCTTCCCAAGAATTAAGATTAGTCCAATTTATCATTAAATTCTTCCCAAATTTTATTAATTATAAAAGAATCCAATTTATATAAACCAAAGAAATATTCATATTATTTTCAAAACTGCTTTTAATGAAACATGATTCTATTATATTCCTCTCAACCATGGACTTGCTTGATACAACCTTCTCAGCATTTTGAAAATCAATTGGATGGTTAAAATCTCTCACATGAATAAATAGAGCATTAGAATCTTGTCCAGTTCTAATGCTATATTTATGTTGTTTTAATCTTAGTTCAAGACTTTTACCAGTTTGACCATAATAAACTTTATCGCATATTTTACAGGGAATCTTATAGACACATCCGTCAGCATTTTGGGGAATTTTGTATCAAAAGTCTTTTACTGTATCAAGATTTTTAAATACAACTTTGATATTAAAATTCTTAAGAAAGGAAGGCATATCAACAAAGTTTTCATGGTAAGGGAGAACCAACATATTTTTGGTTGAATAAGGTTGGTTGTCCCTTTTGGGATTGTAAAAAGTATTCCTAGCTATTTTAAAAGATTTATCAATTATGTTTCTAGGGTATTTTAAATCATTAGCTATTTCATAAATTTTAGAGATTTCTTCATCTATGAACTCTGGACTACAAATACGTAAAGCTCTCAAAAACATTGAAGAAAAAACCGACACTTTAACTCTATCTTGATGTGAAGAGTAATAGTGTACATAGGAACAATTATTTGTAGGTTTTCTGTAAATTTTAAATTTAAAATCAATGTTACCCTTAATAATAAAAACATCTAGGAAGGGCAATGAGTTATTTACTTCTAACAAAAGTTAGAGATAAGATAGGTCCCCTTAAAAATAATTATGGGTATCTTACTGACAAAGAGAATGAAATGTGCTCTATTTTTAATAATTATTTTCTCTCGGTTTTCACTCAGGAAGACACTAATAATATCCCAAGAATTAGGTATTTTAGTGGGCCTGAAGAAGATAAATTATGTAGTATCACAGTCACTAGCGAAATGGTTATCAAACAGATAGACCGTTTGAAGCAAAATAAATCGCCAGGCCCTGATGAGCTTTTTTCAAGGGTTCTTAAGGAATGCAAAATTGAACTCTGTGAACCCTTAACTAACATTTTTAACCTATCTCTTCAAACAGGTGTAGTGTCTGATACGTGGAAGATGGCTAATGTAATTCCTATTTTTAAAGCAGGGGACAAGTCGTTACCATCAAATTACCGCCCAATAAGTCTAACTTCAATTGTAGGCAAATTATTAGAGTCGATTATAGCTGATAACATAAGAAGCCATCTCGATAAGCATAATTTGATTAATGATACTCAACATGGATTCACCAGGGGCCGTTCCTGCCTAACTAATTTATTAACTTTTTTCAGTAAGGCTTTTGAGGCAGTTGATCATGATAAAGAATTCGATATTGTTTATTTGGATTTTAGTAAGGCTTTTGATAGAGTACCACATCAGAGACTGTTAAAGAAAGTGGCTGCTCACGGCATTGGAGGAAAAGTGTTTTCATGGATCGAGTCATGGCTCACCAATAGGAAGCAGAGGGTGTGCATTAATGTGGTTAAATCTGAGTGGGGATCTGTAACAAGTGGCGTTCCACAGGGATCGGTTTTGGGCCCGTTGTTGTTTATAATATATATAAATGACCTTGACGAGGAATTACTAGTGATATGAGCAAATTCGCTGATGACACGAAGATAGGTAGGATAATCGATTCAGACGTAGATGTCACGGAACTTCAGGAGGATTTAGACAAACTCAATTCCTGGTCAGAAAAATGGCAGATGCAGTTCAATGTAGATAAATGCAAAACCGATCCCTGTGGAACGCCACTTGTTACAGATCCCCACTCAGATTTAACCACATTAATGCACACCCTCTGCTTCCTATTGGTGAGCCATGACTCGATCCATGAAAACACTTTTCCTCCAATGCCGTGAGCAGCCACTTTCTTTAACAGTCTCTGATGTGGTACTCTATCAAAAGCCTTACTAAAATCCAAATAAACAATATCGAATTCTTTATCATGATCAACTGCCTCAAAAGCCTTACTGAAAAAGTTAATAAATTGTATGTACGAGAAAATATAAATTGCTGCATAAAAACAGGCATAAAAATAGATGGATCATTAACAGAATCTGTTTGGGTAGAGTTTCTAGAAGGTCAAGAAAAACTGATTCTAGGTGTAATATACCGACCTCCAGGCTTGGATCACGATAGAGGAGACTTCTTTGGGACGAAATTGTTAGGGCTTCTAGGCACAATAACGTAGTGTTAGTAGGGGATTTTAACTTTAGTCAAATTGACTGGACTTCTTTGACCGGTAATCTGGAGTCCAGTGACTTTATGGAAGTAGTTCAGGACTGTTTTCTGAAGCAGTGTGTGACGGAGCCTACCAGAGGTAATAATTTGCTCGACCTAGTCTTGTCAAATAAAGAAACTCTTGTAAATAATCTGGAGATCACTGAAGAGCTTGGAGCTAGTGATCACAAATCCATTACTTTTAATATTACATGGGAGTACGAGAATAGGGATAATACGGTAAAAGTTCCTGATTTTCGTTCTGCCGATTATATTGGACTTAGGAACACCTGTCTAATCTCGACTGGGGTAATCTAGCTAACGATTACGATGGGATCTGCGTTTATGATTTGTTTCTTAATAATGTACAACGTGCACAGAGTATGTTTATTCCCAGAGAGAATTTAGGTCAAATAATAACGATCCCAAATGGATTAACAGGAGGCTAAAACATTTATTAGGGAGAAAAGAGGAATTTATAGGCGCATCAAAAGAGGAGATGTTAACCTTATTGACCAATATGTTCAGTTGAAAAGAGAAGTAAAAAGGGGATTAGAAAGGCTAAACGTGACTATGAGATTAAGGTTGCTAATGAATCAAAGACTAATCCAAAAGGGTTCTTTCAAGTGTACAGGACGAAGGTGAGGGAAAAGGTAGGACCTCTGAAAATTGGGAATGGACAGCTGACGGATAACGAACTGGAAATGTGTTCTCTATTTAATGACTATTTTTTGTCAGTCTTTACACAAGAAGACGTAAATGAGATTCCAGAAATTAACAATTATTCAGTTCCTGAAGAATTCAAATTAACTAATATTACTGTCACGAGGGACATGGTTATCAAACAGATAGATAAACTGAAGCAAAATAAGTCCCCGGGACCCGACGAGTTGTTTTCCAGGGTACTTAAAGAATGCAAAATGGAACTTAGTCAGCCATTAACGAATGTGTTTAATACGTCCATCCTAACTGGTGTTGTGCCAGAGATGTGGAAGATAGCTAATGTAGTTCCTATATTCAAATCAGGGGATAAGTCCATTCCATCAAATTACCGTCCAATAAGCCTCACGTCTATAGTAGGCAAATTATTAGAATCAATTATAGCTGATATTATCAGAAGTCACCTTGAAGAACATAATTTGATTAATGAATCTCAGCATGGGTTTACGAGAGGTCGTTCCTGCCTGACAAATTTACTGACGTTTTTCAATAAAACATTTGAGGCAGTAGACAGTGATAAAGAATATGATATAGTTTACTTGGATTTCAGTAAGGCCTTCGATAGAGTACCTCACAAGAGACTCTTAAGAAAGGTGGCAGCTCATGGTATAGGAGGTAAAGTTCTAGCATGGATAGAGGCATGGCTTACCAATAGAAAGCAGAGAGTTTCCATTAATGGGGTCAAATCTGAATGGGGATTTGTCACTAGTGGCGTTCCACAAGGATCAGTTTTGGGCCCATTGTTGTTCATAATTTACATTAATGACCTTGATGAAGGAATTGCAAGTGACATGAGTAAATTTGCTGATGATACAAAAATAGGCCGTATAATTCATTCTGAGGAGGATAACAGTGAACTCCAGGAGGATTTGGATAAATTAATGTCTTGGTCTGAAAAGTGGCAGATGAAGTTCAATGTGACAAGTGTAAGGTGCTTGTCGTTGGTAATGAAAATATCCCTCGAATTTATAAACTAGGTGAAGTTGAGCTTGATCATACAGAATGTGAAAAAGACTTGGGAGTCATGGTAAGCAGAAATCTAAAGCCAAGACAACAGTGCCTAAGTGTGCGCAATAAGGCTAACAGATTACTAGGATTTATTTCAAGAAGTATAAGCAACAGAAGTCCAAAAGTTATTTTACAGCTCTATACATCACTAGTGAGACCTCATTTGGATTATGCAGCTCAGTTTTGGTCTCCTTACTACAGGATGGATATAGATTCATTGGAGAACATACAAAGAAGAATGACTAAAATGATTTACAGTATAAGAAATCTCCCGTATGAAGATAGACTTAGAGCGTTGAATCTCCACTCTCTGGAGAGACGTAGAATGAGGGAGATACCATCGAGGTGTACAAGTGGATGATGGGCATAAACAAAGGAGATATTAATAAAATACTGAGGATATCGAACCAAGTAAGAACCAGAAATAACGGATTTAAATTGGATAAATTTAGATTTAGAAAGGACATAGGCAAGTACTGGTTTTCGAACAGAGTTGTAGATGCGTGGAACAATCTTCCGAGTAGGGTGATAGAGGCTAGACCTTGGGTGGCTTTAAAAGAGATTGGACAAATATATGAGTGGAGGGCTGGGTTTGATTTGTGTCGGAGTACGGGAATAAATTTTAGGTAGTGGTGGTTTTGATAAGGACCTGCCTTGTATGGGCCAGTAGGCCTTCTGCAGTGTTCCTCCATTCTTATGTTCTTATGTTCTAAGTTCTAAAGCTCGGGAATGTTCATAACCCTAGCACCTACCAGCTTAATAATGTTGAACTCAGCCGTACAGAATGCGAAAAGGATCTGGGGGTTATAGTAAGCAGCAACCTCAAACTAAGTCAGCAATGCCTAAGCGTAAGAAATAAAGCAAATAGATTACTGGGATTTATATCAAGAAGTGTAAGCAACAGAAGTCCAGCGGTTATATTACAGCTTTATACATCATTAGTAAGGCCTCACCTAGATTATGCAGCTCAGTTCTGGTCTCCATTTTACAGAATGGATATAAATTCGTTAGAAAACATTCAGCGACGAATGACAAAGTTAATTCATAGCATTAGAAATCTTCCGTATGAAGAAAGATTGAAGACCCTTAAATTACATTCACTTGTAAGACGAAGAATGAGGGAGACATGATCGAGGTATATAAGTGGAAGATGGGTATTAATAAGGGGATATAAATAAGGTCTTGAGGATATCTCTCCAAGAGAGAACCCGCAATAATGGATTCAAATTGGATAAGTTTAGATTTAGAAAGGATATAGGAAAATATTGGTTTGGAAATAGGGTAGTTGATGAGTGGAACAGTCTGCCTAGTAGGGTCATTGAAGCTATGACCTTGGATAGTTTCAAATTTAGGTTGGATAAATTCATGAGTGAGAGGGGTTGGATTTGAGTGGACTCGCACTTGAGTTAATAGAATCTTCAAAGCTTATTTCTTGGGTAGAATTGAAAATTAGGTTGGGCAATTATTCTGTTAGTGGGATGGATTGTGAAGGACCTGCCTAGTATGGGCCAACAGGCCTGCTGCAGTGTTCCTCCTTTCTTATGTTCTTATGTTCTTATGTAATGAGCTTCATAGATGAAGAAATCTCTAAAATTTATGAAATAGCTAATGATTTAAAATACCCTAGAAACATAATTGATAAATCTTTTAAAATAGCTAGGAATACTTTTTACAATCCCAAAAGGGACAACCAACCTTATTCAACCAAAAATATGTTGGTTCTCCCTTACCATGAAAACTTGGTTGATATGCCTTCCTTTCTTAAGAATTTTAATATCAAAGTTGTATTTAAAAATCTTGATACAGTAAAAAGACTTTTGATACAAAATTCCCCCCAAAATGCTGACGGATGTGTCTATAAGATTCCCTGTAAAATATGCGATAAAGTTTATTTTGGTCAAACTGGTAAAAGTCTTGAACTAAGATTAAAACAACATAAATATAGCATTAGAACTGGACAAGATTCTAATGCTCTATTTATTCATGTGAGAGACTTTAACCATCCAATTGATTTTCAAAATGCTGAGAAGGTTGTATCAAGCAAGTCCATGGTTGAGAGAAATATAATAGAATCATGTTTCATTAAAAGCAGTTTTGAAAATAATATGAATATTTCTTTTGGTTTATATAAATTGGATTCTTTTATAATTAATAATTTTTGAAAAGAATTTAATGATAAATTGGACTAATCTTAATTCTTGGGAAGAGTTTCAGGTCCTTTCTTATGTTCCTCTTCACAGAGTCGTGAGATGTTACGCTACTGTGAGGTGTAGTCTTTGTTAGTGTGATGTGACTGTGAGGTGTAGTCTCGCCCCTTATATAAGTCCTCTTGTCATGTTTCCTTTATAGTTCCTTGATAATGTGAGTAGTCACGAAAGCGCTTGGAATTCCTCTATTTTTCATAGTGGTTGTCTTGCATATATATATATATATATATATATATATATATATATATATATATATATATATATATATATATATATATATATATATATATATATATATATATATATATATGTATATATATATATATATATATATATATATATATATATATATATATATATATATAATATATATATATATATATATATATATATATATATATATATATATATATATATATATATATATATAAGCGGGTATATACAGGGAAGGATCACAGTCAGCAGGACTCGATACTGCTAGTGGGGCGGACAAGATTGGTAAAAGAGAAGTAAGTTTTCATGGCCCTTCAAGACTTCCTTGATGCTGAAGGGGTTTTGGTCCAAAGCACTGAAGCCAGCTTCCTCTTACTGGGATCAAACCTTCTTGCTTTCCCTTCCTTGGGTGCTGTGTGGTCCTAGAGGGTTCTGCACCTCCACGTGTATATAAAGCTCTTAAGATCTCCCATTATGTTCTGCATAGTGCAATTGTTTTTGCAAATTCAATTGAAAAAGTATTCCCAGTATCAACTAGCAGGAACTATGAAGGCTGTTTCATGTGATATACTATTCTGGATGCATTTTTTCAGTCGCATCTATAAAAGAAATCACATTGAATAGAGGAGATTTATATACATTAAGTATGTAATAGGTTGCAAGACTCGCCAACTGATGTCACTACCTCGGTGATGTCACCACCTGGTTGATGTCACTGCCTTACACAAGTCTTCCCCCAGATCACTCACGTCTCCAGAGAGAGATGCTGAGGATCACGACATGGAGGTCAACACGAAGGCTTCAGGAGACTGAAGGGTCCCTGAAGTGACACTCAGAATGACGGCGAAGGAAAAGGTTTCTCAAATGTGGAAATGATGTTAAAAATCATCAAATCGATGCCAGGAGATCAAACGAGGCGGGGAAATAGGTCGACAAACTTGACTTATGAGGTCAAGACAAGCTGCCAAGGCCACCAGCGAGCTGGAACGCTACAATGGTGACTTACAAAGGTACACAAGTGAAAGAACCAAGAAAACAACCTTTGTACCCAGCAGTGACTTATGCTGAAGAAATTGCAAGATAGTAGAATGATTTAATGCTCCTGTGCAGCGCTTGTGTTGCAGCACTGGATCACAGAAACTAATAAGATCAACAAGGAGATGCATGATAACGCAGCATAGAGTGAATATATGGGTTACTACACCGACAAGTTGATATATGTGATACTTGTACCACATTTGGGTATCTTTATTCTGGTAATATTTTTCAACGTCAGGTGGCTTCTTCAGTCCAATGAAGAGAACGGTGCAAGAGGAGGAGTTTGAGGTATCAGCCCCTCAGCAGAAGTCGATGTGTTCAAGTTCATCTTTTCTCAAGACTGATGGACTGAACACATCGACTCTAGGCTGAGGGACTGATTACCTTAAAATCCTCCTAATCTTCTATCGTTCTCTGCAGTGGACTGAAACTTGTCAGAAACCACAAGAGGCATTAAAAAAAATGAATTAGACACATGTGCAACAACTGGGTATCTTTACTGTAGACGTTTCGCCAGCTAGTGGCTTTATCAATACAAATTCAAGGACATAACTGGAAATCAGTAGAACTACAGTGGACCCTCGCTATTCGAGGGTCCAAACGAATTTATTCCCATAAGGAATGATGTAAATTAGATTAGTCCATTTCAGACCCCCAAAATACACTTATAAAATCACTACAATAATAAACTTACATAAAAGGGTGATTTTGGAGTGTTCGAATAGCGAGGGTCCACTGGATATACAAAAGATGAGGTAATCAATCCCTCAGCCTCGGAGTTGGTGAAGGGCACAGTAGTCTTGAAGACTCTGGAGCACAGGCAGGAAAAGATGTTAGCGAATATGTTTGCCGTTACCATATATGATAATATCTGTTGATCCTCACGTCACCAGGTAATGTCAATAATAAAAACACAAGAAATGGTAGCTAAAAACATCACTAATAACAACTATAAAGATAACAAGGACACAACTGTAACTCATATTAACATATACATATTAACGTGTACATTACGTGTACAAAGCAATGAATTTTCCTCTCACTAGCAGAAGCAGGACAGCAGTAGAGGAGGAGGCGGAGAGAGCAGCAGCAGCAGCGAAAGTAGCAGCAGCAGCGACAGCAGCAGCAGCAGCAGCAGCAGCAGCAGCAGCAGCAGCAGCAGCAGCAGCAAAGGGAGCCAGCAGAAGAAAGAAGGAGGAGGGGGAGCGGTTCACACACTTGGGCAGCTAGTTCGAAACCTCACCACCACCTCGCCTTTCTTCGTGTAAGTTTAAGGGTGTGTCAGTCTAACCTATACTCTCTCTCTCTCTCTCTCTCTTTGGTAGTGACCGGAGGGAGTGGAGAGTGGGAAGAGAGCCTTCTGCTTTTCTATCATTGGCTCTCACACACCTAAATAATACACGACAAATCTTAATCTAGATAGAAGTAGATAGTTCATCGGCAGAGAGCCTCGGTGAGGACTCTCTCTCTCTTTCTCTTTCTCTCTTTCTCTTCCCCATCTTCCTCATTCCTCTCCACAATTTACAGAGAAAGTAAGCTGATTACTTCTCCCAGCTTTCACTAAACTATTTTTTCATTAAGTGAATTAAAAAAAACTAATCCCACCAACAGACTCTCTCCATTAGTCTTCTCTTAACCCCCCATCAAGAGAGGTTCCTTGATGCCGGTGACGGAGGGCTCTTGATCCAAGTAAAGGGACCTGACTATCCGTTTCCTGGATAGAACCTATTTGTCACCCACTTCTCAGCTCCTGTATGACCTACGGGTTTAGCGCGTAGAAATAATAAAAATATTTGTAGCTCAGAAGGGGGGGGTAATAAATATAAACATAATATATACTAATAAAAAGAAACGGTAATTGTTAACTAAATTAATTAAAACGTTGAATTTGCCATTCAAAGTGCTTGCTTTTAAATATAATAATAATAATAATAATAATAATAATAATAATAATAATAATAATAATAATAATAATAATAATAATAATAATAATCTGGGGGAGGGTGGGGATACAGCAGTTCGAGAGATCAGCTGAAATGCAACTTCTGCACACTCCTGGCAAGACAGCTATTGAATGAGTGATGGTGGATGTGTTTCCTTTTGGATCACCGTACCTCGATTGGAGAAGACCGTTCAGTTAATAATAATAGCACTAATAATAATAATAATAATAATAATAATAATAATAATAATAATAATTTGGGAAAAACATACAGATCCTCCTCTCTATCTTATCCCTACCATCCTTCGTCGTGCATGGCACCATAAACTAACAGAGAACCACAGAAGGATCCCAAGGGATTTACCGATTTACAGTTGCTAGAGATGGCGGAACTCCCGGAGGAGATCACCAGCCCCGGCCCCGGTTAACTCTAATGGACACACATTTCTCGCCACGGTCTGTCCCAAGCTTCCTTAGTGGAGATCTCCTAATTCGCTTTAATTGTCGC
>WNWK01001073.1:310000-330694 GCA_009830355.1 Cherax destructor | reverse complement strand
AAGGGCAACACAGGAGAAGCAGGGTAAGTTTTCAGAGTATGGTAGCGCGGTGGCACCAGCCAGTCTCTGTCTGAGAGAAAGCCAGCGGGATGCCCACCACACACCGCCCTCCCCAACACCCCACCCTATATGGGGTCAGGTGAGAGTAGGCCTCTGGTGTTGCAGATAGCATGAGGTAAAATAACTAGAAGATAGTTAATAGCCAGTCCTAAACTTCTAACTGTATGGAGCAGGTCATGTGATGGAAAAAAAGTTACATAACATGACATACCTTCATTACAACCTTCTAACTAATGAAATAAAGGAAAAAAATCCCTCATTTTGTCAACCGGTGTCGCAGAACCTTCCAGAACACTCAGGAAATACTCTCAGTGTCACTTAATATGTCTGTGGGAATTCCCCTATTCAGGCTTTCTTATAATAACTAGGTAATTCTTAATTTTAACACCATTCTATCATTATTATCAACTATAATCAGCTAATATCATTATCATTATTTTACAAACAACCTGATTCAATAAACAACTAAACTAGTTGCAATCAACTGTCTGGACCTTGTACCCTGTACCTAGACGGTTAGAACCTCAATAGGTCACTGCATTTCTTTTGGGCTATCTTAGGATGATCCTTTTGTGCCCCCATACCTAAATGAACCCACATCACTACTTCCTTACTACAGGTATACTCCAGGTATATTCCAGGTATACAGATGTTATATCGCTCAGGTTGCAGTCTGTATTGCAGCACACCACCTAGAGCACCTGTGCATTACGATACCTGTATGCAACAGCAGCTGAGTGGGTTATACCCCGGCAGACCTAACATATTAAACATCAACGTTCGCGACGGACTTAACAAGATGTTAGATATTATATCAACGTACACGATGGGCGTACCATGATGTTCATTTTGCAGACTCTTGTCGAACATACCAAAACATCAAGAGACCTACCCGGCATAAGGAGCAGACCGGCGCTTTTGTATAACATTGTTGTTTAAGGCTGTGCACAGTAGACTCCATTAAAAAAAAAAGCATACAACCAACGCGTCGGTCTGGAGTTTTATGACTCTCTGATCGTGGGTTCTAACCCCACCCGTAGTATGGTTTGTTTGCAATCGTGTCATTATGATTTCGTGAGTCTCCACTAAATAGTTATCGAGTTTGTACAGCCCATAATTTGAGTTATATTCGGCATTCCTATCATGTTTCAGAGGAGGACTCTATTATGTTTCTTTCCATGATGGAACTGTTGGGTTAAATTATCGTGATCTTTGAAGGATCTCTGGTTAAGTGGTTAAGGCAATGTGAACATTGTTTTGTCTCTTGAGGCAGGAGAATGTGTCGCAGGATCTAATCTCAGTTGGCCACAATTTGGCAAATGTTTCAATATATAATGATATATAGGATGGGGTCCACCTCTGGTGTAAATTTTGGGACCCATTGCCTCGGAGAGTGGATAAAAGGCTTCAAGGAAGAATATTTAGATTTCTTTCTGAATAACAACACTGTGACTGCCGAGGATTCGAACCCATGTAGTTTTGGCCCTGCCTCGTGGAGAGCGAAAATCACATGACGCCTTAACCCACTGAACCACACAATCCAACAAGAACCAAGCACCCAGCCACGCTGGGTGTGTTACTCTTGGTCCCAGGACATACGGTGGTGTGGGTGCCTTAAGCTAATTTTATTCTTATTCCCGTTTGGTGTACTAGCCTCCAGTATATATATTATTGTTAGTTAGTTAGTTACCATTTTGTCCAAGGCACATGTCGATTAGACACTAGGCCTGTTTCATATGCGAATGTGTGTGTGTGAGTACTCACCTAGTTGTGGTTGCAGGGGTCGAGTCTCAGCTCCTGGCCACGCCTCTTCACTGGCTGCTACTCGGTCACTCTACCCGCTCCATGAGCTTTATCATACCTCTCCTTAAAGCTATGTATGGATCCTGCCTCCACTACATCACTTCCCAGACTATTTCACTTTCTGACAACTCTGTGGCTGAAGAAATACTTCCTAACATCCCTGTGGTTCATCTGAGTCTTCAACTTCCAACTGTGTCCCCTTGTTGCTGTGTCCCATCTCTGGAACATTCTGTCTTTGTCCACCTTGTCGATTCCTCTCAGTATTTTATATGTCGTTATCATATCCCCTCTATCACTCCTGTCTTTAAGTGTCGTCAGGTCGATTTCCCGTAACCTCTCCTCGTAGGACATACCCCTAGTGTGTGTGTGTACTCACCTAATTGTACTCATCTAATTGTGGTTGCAGGGTCGAGACTCAGCTCCTGGCCCCGCCTCTTCCTGTCCGCTCTGGGACTCTGCTCTCACTGCTCCATGAGCTTTATCATACCTTGTCTTAAAACTATGTATGGTTTCCACCTCCACTATATCGTTCGCTAGACTATTCCACTTCCTAACTACTCTATGGCTGAAGAAGTGCTTCCTAACATCCCTTTGACTCATCTGAGTCTTCAGCTTCCAGTTGTGTCCCCTTATTTCTGTGTTCCCTCTCTGGAACATCCTGTCACTATCTACCTTGTCAATTCCCTGCAGTATTTTGTATGTTGTTATCATGTCTCCTCTAACCCTTCTGTCCTCCAGTGTTGTTAGTCCTATTTCCCTCAACCTTTCTTCATAGGGCAGTCTCCTGAGTTGTGGAACTAGCCTTGTCGCAAACCTTTGCACTTTCTCTAATTTCTTGACATGCTTGACCAGGTGTGGGTTCCAGACTGGTGCTGCATACTCTAGTATAGGCCTGACGTACACTATGTACAGTGTCTTGAACGATTCCTTGTTAAGGTAACGGAACGCTAATCTTAGGTTTGCCAGTCGCCCATATGCTGCCGCAGTTATCTGGTTGATATGTGTTTCCGGAGACGTGCTTGGCATTATACTCACCCCAAGGTTTTTCTACTTTGATGAGATTTGTAGCCTTTGTCCACCTAGCCTGTACTCTGTCAGCGGTCTTCTTTGCCCTTCTCCGATCTTCATGACTTTGCATTTGGTGGGGTTAAATTCGAGAAGCCAGTTGCTAGACCAGATGTCAAGCTTATCCAGGTCTCTTTGAAGTCCTGCTTGGTCTTCATCCCATGTGATTCTCCTCATTAATTTCACATCATCTGAGAACAGACACACTTCTGAGTCTATCCTGTCTGTCATGTCATTCACATATACCAAGAATAGCACTGGTCCAAGGACTGACCCCTGCGGTACACCGCTCGTCACCGGTGCCCACTGTGATACCTCATCGCGCACCATGACCTGTTGTTGCCTCCCTGTGAGATATTCCTTGATCCATTCCAGTGCCCTTCCTGTTATACACGTTTGGTCTTCCAACTTCTTTACTAATCTCATATGAGGAACTGTGTTGAAGGCCTTCTTGCAGTCCAGGAAAATGCAGTCAACCCACCCTTCTCTCTCTTGCCTTACCTCCGTTACTTTATCATAGATCTCCAGGTGGTTTGTTACACAGGATTTGCCTTCCCTGAATCCGTGCTGTCTGGCGTTGATTAACATGTTCTGCTCCAGATGCTCCACCATTCTTTTCCTGATGATTTTTTCCAAGACTTTGCACACTATACACGTAAGTGACACCGGTCTATAGTTTAGTGCCTCCTTTCTGTCTCCTTTTTTAAAGATGGGGACTACGTTGTCCTTTTTCCATATCTCAGGTAGCTGCCCAGTTTCAAGGGATGTGTTGAATATTATGGTAAGTGGCACACTCAGAACCTCAGCTCCTTCCCGAAGGACCCACGGAGAGATATTGTCCGGGCCCATCGCCTTTGAGGTATCAAGGTCACTGAGTAACTGCTTCACCTCCCCCTCAGTTGTGTGTATGCTCTCCATCACTTGATTCATCCCTTGTTGGTGACGCACCCCGTCCTGTCTACCCAGCTGCCTTCCTGCCTCCACTGTGAATACTTCCCTAAACCTTGAGTTGAGCTCCTCACATACCTCTTGATCATTACTTGTGAGTTCCCCATCTTCTCTCCTCAGCCTTATCACCTGGTCCTTGACTGTTGTCTTCCTTCTGATGTGACTGTACATCAGTTTTGGGTCAGACTTGACTTTCGATGCTATGTCATTTTCGTACTGTTTCTGGGCCTCCCTTCGTACCTGTGCATACTCGTTTCTAGCTCTTCGACTAATCTCCTTGTTTACCTGGGTTCTTTGCCTTCTGTACCTTTTCCATTCTCTGACACTCCGAGTCTTCGCCTCCCTGCACCTTTGGGTAAACCAGGGGCTCTTTCTGGTCTTCCCATTTAATCTTTTTCCTTTGGGTATAAACCATTCCTCTGCCTCCTTGCACATTGTCGCTACTTATTCCATCATTTCATTTACTGACTGTCCTTCCATTTCCCTTTCCCACAGAACCTCCTGCAGGAAATTCCTCATACCCGTGTAATCCCCTCTTTTAAAGTCTGGTATGTCTCTTTCAGCACCGTTTTCCCTCTCCACCTGTAGCTCTACAATGTACTCAAAACTCAGCACCATATGGTCGCTGGCTCCCAGGGAGCTCTCGTGTGTTATGTCCTCGATATCTGAGCTATTCAGTGTGAATACAAGGTCCAGCCTTGCTGGTTCGTCCTCTCTCGATCTCTGGTCATGTCCCTAACATGTTAGTGCATCAGATTTTCCAGTACCATGTCCATTATCTTGGCTCTCCAAGTTTCTGGACCCCCACGTGGTTCTTGGTTCTCCCAGTCGATCTCCCTGTGGTTGAAATCGCCCATGACCAGTAACTTCGCTCTGCTCATGTGCGCTTTTCTTGCCACCTCCGCCAGGGTGTCCAACATTGCTCTGTTGTTCTCGTCATACTCCTCTCCTGGCCTCCTGCAGTTCTGTGGTGGGTTATACATCACTGCAGTGACTATCTTGTGCTCCCCAGACTGGATGGTACCTACTATAAAGTCCCTTTCTCTACACACCTCCATTCCTTCCATTTTCTCGAATCTTCAATGGTTCCTTATGAGCAGTGCGACCCCTCCTCCCCCTCTGCTCCTTCTATCTTTCCTCAGGATCTGATATCCCTGTGGAAAGATTGCATCAGTTATTCTCATTTAGTTTAGTTTCTGTGACTGCTATGATGTCTGGGGACATTTCACCTATTCTTTCATTCCACTCTTCATACTTGTTCGTGATTCCATCCGCATTTGTGTACCAAACCTTCAACCTCGTTTCCAACACTGTGGCCCTGGGGGGATCTTGGTGGGTTGGGGGGTTGTGGGCAGGGTTTCCATAGGGGGTTGTTGCATGGGTGGGGGGGTTGTAAGGTTGGAGTGGGCTGATGGGGTGGGATTTGTGATGGGGTGGGCTAGTTGTGATGGTGGGTTTTGGGTTGCTTGGGTGGGGACAGGGGAAACGATGTGTGTGTGTGATGTTAAAATATATGGTTGCCGTTGGGTTGCTGTGATTTGAGGCCTTCCGTGATTGCTTCCAGTGGGTGTATTTGTCCTTCTGTTTGGGCCTGGTGCCCTCTGTACCTCACTGTCTCCTCTCTTCGCTTTCTTATCCTCTACTTTTGGGCCTCTCTTTCTTCCTGCATTCTGTCCCGATCTAGGTATACATCCTGGTACTCCTGAGTCGCCCTCAGCCATGCTTTCTCTTGCAGGATCATGGTACAGGTTGATTCTGCAGTGAAGATTACTTTGAGGGGCCGATTTCTTCCCCTTCTGTACCACCCGATTCTCCGAAAATTTGTCACCTGGGACGTGTCTACCCCTGTTGCTAGCATGATACCTTTAATCCTTTCTTTCTCCTCCTGTTTTCTTCTGTCATGGGTGACCCCTTCGACTTCCTTAAGGAAGGAATCTGTCAGGGTGTAGTGGCCATTTTTTCCCTCACTGCTTTTAAAAATGACTGAAACATCTACTCTACGAGGAACAGTCAACAACACGACGAGCCCCGCTAAATGGGATTGATGGGGCTTTAGACGAATAATGCCATTGATTAAAACTTCTTTATCCTGCCAGGATGGAAATGAGTTAGAAGTGTGATAGATGAAGCCAGACTGTGAAGGGAGGAGTGAAGGGGGTTTGTGAAGTAAAGGGATAAGTAAGGGGTGAAGGGGGTTTGTGAAGTAAAGAGATAAGTAAGGGGTGAAGGGGGTTTGTGAAGTAAAGGGATAAGTAAGGGGTGAAGGGGGTTTGTGAAGTTAGGGGATTAGTAAGGGTGAAGGGGTTTGTGAAGTTAGGGGATAAGTAAGGGGTGAAGGGGGTTTGTGAAGTAAAGGGATAAGTAAGGGGTGAAGGGGGTTTGTGAAGTTAGGGGATTAGTAAGGGGTGAAGGGGGTTTGTGAAGTTAGGGGATTAGTAAGGGGTGAAGGGGGTTTGTGAAGTTAGGGGATAAGTAAGGGGTGAAGGGGGTTTGTGAAGTAAAGGGATAAGTAAGGGGTGAAGGGGGGTTGTAAAGTAAAGGGATAAGTAAGGGGTGAAGGGGGTTTGTGAAGTAAGATTACATGAAATTTTCTAGTAATCAATGGTGATTGCTAGAGTAGCTACTAGACTATTGCTAGGTGACTGATAGCGATCAGTGGTTTCTTAAAAAAAAAAATTGTTGTGAAGTGATAAGAGTGAAGAGTGGCCATGGCTGGGGTTAGAGGGGTACAGGCTTCCATAATTATATTTATCATTATCCTGCAATTCTCTGAAGAAGAAACTCAGTTATGGGGACTGGAAAAGGCAAATGGGGGGATATCACCCTGGACAGTGAATGGCCAACAGTTGCCATCCTACCAGAAATTTAAATGTCACTATCGCCGCAAGGTATGGCAATACCGCATATCCAAACGAAAACAGTGGCGCATAGCTTTTATAGTGGCGCTATTAAGTGGTGATATCCATACTAATCCAGGAACTCAAACTATGGTACAGGTGAAAAACAGACAGATACGTGACGGTGATAATGACGGTCTAGTAGATAGGAACGATAACCTTAACTCTATGTGTAATGCACAGATAGGTCAATGTGAGACAATAGAACAATTCTTATTATCTCAGACACCACCAGACATATGTCTACACTGTACTAAGGTACGAAAGAAGAACAGTAAATATACCTTATGTAAATTGTGTAAGGGGTGGGTGCATAATGGATGTGTTCGATTATGGTAATGGTGCCAGATTTCATTTTGTTTGTAACAAATGCACTTTGGTTACCTTTTAGAAATGATGACATTGATTTACCTATTTTTAATGCTAATAACCCCTTTCCATATATTGATGATTATGATTGTTTAATTAATGAAAACAAGCCTTCACTTTATTCATGTCAACGCAGATTACTTTTTCCAAAAATTGGCAGAGATTAGGATTCTAGCTAACAGAACTAGGGCGGCAGTGAATCCTGGTTGGATGATACGGTAACTGATGACGAGGTCAAAATAGAAATTACAATATAAAACGCTTAGATAGGAATAGAAAAGGTGGTGAAGTATGTGTCTACATAAGAAATGACTTAGCCTATAATCCAAGACCTGATTTAAATGACAGTAAACTGGAGATTCTATGGTTTGAAGCTCGGGAGTGTCCATAACCCAAGCACTTATAAGTTAAATAACGTAGAACTTAGCCATACAGATTGCGAAAAGGACTTGGGGGTTATGGTAAGCAGCAACCTTAAACCAAGATAGCAGTGCCTAAGCGTACGTAATAAGGCAAACAGATTACTGGGATTTATATCAAGAAGTGTAAGCAACAGAAGTCCAGAGGTTATATTACAGCTTTATACATCGTTAGTAAGGCCTCACCTAGATTACGCAGCTCAGTTCTGGTCTCCATATTACAGAATGGATATTAATTCGTTAGAAAACATTCAGCGTAGAATGACTAAATTAATACATAGCATTAGAAATCTTCCGTATGAAGAAAGAGTCAATTATAGCTGATATTATTAGAAACCATCTAGATAACCATAATTTGATTAATGATACTCAGCATGGATTCACGAGGGGCCGTTCCTGCCTATCTAATTTATTAACCGTCTTCAGTAAAGCTTTTGAGGCTGTTGATCACGATAAAGAATTCGATATTGTTTATTTAGACTTTAGTAAGGCTTTTGATAGAGTACCGCACCAGAGACTGTTAAAGAAAGTGGCAGCTCATGGCATTGGGGGAAAAGTGCTGTCATGGATCGAGTCATGGCTCACCAATAGGAAGCAGAGAGTGTGCATAAAAGGGGTTAAATCCGAATGGGGACTTGTAACAAGTGGTGTTCCACAGGGATCAGTCTTAGGCCCATTGTTATTTATATATATCAATGACCTTGACGAGGGAATTACTAGTGATATGAGCAAATTCGCCGACGACACGAAGATAGGTAGGATAATTGATTCAAACATAGATGTCATAGAACTTCAGGAAGTTTTAGACAAACTTAATTCGTGGTCAGAAAAGTGGCAGATGCAGTTCATTGTAGATAAATGCAAGGTTCTGAAGCTCGGGAGTGTCCATAACCCAAGCACTTATAAGTTAAATAACATAGAACTTAGCCATACAGATTGCGAGAAGGACTTGGGGGTGATGGTAAGCAGCAACCTTAAACCAAGACAGCAATGCCTAAGCGTACGTAATAAGGCAAATAGATTACTTGGATTTATATCAAGAAGTGTTAGCAACAGAAGTCCAGAGGTTATATTACAGCTTTATACATCATTAGTAAGGCCTCACCTAGATTACACAGCTCAGTTCTGGTCTCCATATTACAGAATGGACATAAATTCGTTAGAAAACATTCAGCGTAGAATGACTAAATTAATACATAGCATTAGAAATCTTCCTTACGAAGAAAGATTGAAGACCCTTAAATTACATTCACTTGTAAGACGTAGAATGAGGGGAGACATGATCGAGGTATACAAGTGGAAAATGGGTATTAACAAAGGGGATATAAATAAGGTCTTGAGGGTATCTCTCCAAGAGAGAACCCGCAATAATGGATTCAAGTTAGATAAGTTTAGATTTAGAAAGGATATAGGAAAGTATTGGTTTGGAAATAGGGTAGTTGATGAGTGGAACAGTCTGTCTAGTAGGGTTATTGAAGCAAGGACCTTGGGTAGTTTTAAATTTAGGTTGGATAAATTCATGAGTGAGAGGGGTTGGATTTGACTGGGAATTGCACATGAGTAAATAAAATTATCAAAGCTTATTTCTTGGGTAGCATTGAAAATTAGGTTGAACAAATATTCTGTTAGTGGGATGGAATGTGAAGGCCCTGCCTAGTATGGGCCAACAGGCCTGCTGCAGTGTTCCTCCTTTCTTATGTTCTTATGTTCTTATTAGGATGAATAAATATTCTGTTAGTGTGATGGAATGTGAAGAACTTGCCTAGTATGGGCCAACAGGCCTGCTGCAGTGTTCTTCCTTTCTTATGTTCTTATGTGAATGAATGGTTCAGAGAACCGACGAGTTGGTAAATTAGACACATATGCAACACTTGGGTATCTTATGTTCTTAAGACCAAACCCATCTTAGTAGGCACTAGTTACCGCCCTCCCACCCATGACCAGTTCTTAGAGGACTTTTCGAGAGTCTTGTCCGGACTTGAGAACAATTGTAATACTGGGAGACTTCAATATATGTTTTCAACAGCAAAATAACGGGCTATGTAAAAGGTATAAGCAAATTCTGGATTTAAATAGTTACACTCAACTAATTAATACACCAACCCGGATCACACAGTTCTCAGCCACCCTAATTGACCACATACTTTGTAACCGCCCTGAGAACATTAGTCAGTCAGGGGTCATTACCACAGGTTTTAGTGATCATTTCATCATTTATTGTACCAGGAAAATCACTAGGGAACGGATAGGCCTACACAGGACAATAAAAATTAGGTCAACTAGAAACTACAGTAAAGAAACACTGGTAAATATGCTACACAATTGTGACTGGACAGTGATAACAAGTTGCACGGACGTAAATGATGCCTGGGAAAAAATCAAATGAATGTTCACTGCCATCCTTGATAATATTGCACCAGTTAAAGAGGTTAGAATTAAACGAAGAACTGAACCCTGGATGACTACTGAGATATTAGATATAAAATTCAGAGACCAGTTGATAAAAATATTTAAGGCAAACACACAGGATATTGCAGCGATAAATGAATTCCAATGGGTGAGGAACAGAGTGCAGAGGCTTATAAAAGGCACAAAGGCAAAATCGAAGAGTACAAGAATAACCTCTGGCAACAACTAAAACAGTTGGGGTATAGCCATAAACCCATAGATAGATCTAACATAGTATGTACTAAATGTCGATAACAAGGTATGCCACGAAGCAACTAAAGTGGCAAATTGTTTTAATTCATACTACACAACTGTCGCATCAACACTAGTAAGTAAACTACCAGCTGCATCAAATACCTTTAACACAGACTCTGATAAGTTTAAAACATACAATACCAAGGGGGTGGGGTGGCACTCTATGTCCGTGATCATTTAAATTGTTGCATAAAAACGGGTATAAAGTCTGAATTAACACATACAGAGTCTGTCTGGATAGAATTTTCAGAGGGGTGTGAAAAATTGATTTTAGGCGTGATTTACCGTCCTCCAAACTTAGATAGGGAACAAGGGAGACTACTTTGGGAGGAAATTGTTAAGGCCACAAGACACGATAACGTAGTAATTCTAGGGGACTTTAACTTAGTCAGATTGATTGGAATTTCATGACAGAATTTAGAATCTAACGAATTTTAGAAGTAGTTCAGGATTGCTTTTGAAGCAGTTTGTAAGAGAACCTACAAGGAAATAACCTACTTGACTTGGTTCTGGCAAGCAAGAAACCCTTGTTAATAATTTAGAAATTACAGAGGAACTCGGCTCAAGCGACCACAAGTCAATTACCTTTAGCATTGAATGGATGTATGATAGTAGGGATAATTCAGTAATGGTCCCAGATTTTCGCTTAGCAGATTATAATGGACTTAGAGAACACTTATCAACTGTGGACTGGGGTGAAGAAGAGAGGTATCAATATGACAGTTTTCTTAACACTATACAGGCTGCCCAAAGAACATTTATCCCGTATAAAGAAATTAGATCAAGTAGAAATGACCCAAAATGGATGAATAATAGGCTCAAATATCTTTTAGGGCAGAAGAAAGGAATTTATAGGCGCATAAAAGAGGTGAGGGTCATCTTATAAATCAGTATACTGACATTAAGAGGGACGTTAAAAGGGAATAAGAAAAGCTAAACGGGACTATGAAATTAAAGTTGCTAGGATTCAAAACTAACCCAAAAGTTTTTCAGGTTTATAGAACAAAAGTTAGGGATAAGATAGGTCCCCTTAAAAATAACTTTGGGCATCTTACTGACAGGAGAATGATATGTGCTCTATTTTTAATAATTATTTTCTCTCGGTTTTCACACAGGAAGACATTAATAATATCCCAGTAATTAATTTTTACAGAGGCCCAGAAGAAGATAAATTATGTAATATCACAGTCACTAGCGAAATGATTATGAAACAGCTGGACCGACTGAAACAAAATAAATCGCTCGGGTCCTGATGAGCTTTTGCAAGGGTTCTTAAGGAATGCAAAATGGAACTCTGTGAACCAATATCTAACATTTTTAATTTATCTCTTCAAACAGGTGTAGTGTCTGATATGTGGAAGATGGCTAATGTAATTCCTATTTTTAAAGCAGGGGACAAGTCACTACCGTCAAACTACCGCCCAATAAGCCTGACCTCAATTGTAGGCAAATTACTAGAGTCAATTATAGCTGATATTATTAGAAGCCATCTAGATAACCATAATTTGATTAATGATACCCAGCATGGATTCACGAGGGCCGTTCCTGCCTATCTAATTTATTAACCTTCTTCAGTAAAGCTTTTGAGGCTGTTGATCACGATAAAGAATTCGATATTGTTTATTTAGACTTTAGTAAGGCTTTTGATGAGTACCGCACCAGAGACTGTTAAAGAAAGTGGCAGCTCATGGCATTGGGGAAAAGTGCTGTCATGGATCGAGTCATGGCTCACCAATAGGAAGCAGAGAGTGTGCATAAATGGGGTTAAATCCGAATGGGGACTTGTAACAAGTGGTGTTCCACAGGGATCAGTCTTAGGCCCATTGTTATTTATAATATATATCAATGACCTTGATGGGGGAATTACTAGTGATATGAGCAAATTCGCCGACGACACGAAGATAGGTAGGATAATTGATTCAAACATAGATGTCATAGAACTTCAGGAAGATTTAGACAAACTTAATTCGTGGTCAGAAAAGTGGCAGATGCAGTTCAATGTAGATAAATGCAAGGTTCTGAAGCTCGGGAGTGTCCATAACCCAAGCACTTATAAGTTAAATAACGTAGAACTTAGCCATACAGATTGCGAGAAGGACTTGGGGGTGATGGTAAGCAGCAACCTTAAACCAAGACAGCAATGCCTAAGCGTACGTAATAAGGCAAATAGTTTACTGGGATTTATATCAAGAAGTGTTAGCAACAGAAGTCCAGAGGTTATATTACAGCTTTATACATCATTAGTAAGGCCTCACCTAGATTACGCAGCTCAGTTCTGGTCTCCATATTACAGAATGGACATAAATTCGTTAGAAAACATTCAGCGTAGAATGACTAAATTAATACATAGCATTAGAAATCTTCCTTACGAAGAAAGATTGAAGACCCTAAAATTACATTCACTTGTAAGACGTAGAATGAGGGAGACATGATCGAGGTATATAAGTGGAAGATGGGTATTAATAAGGGGGATATAAATAAGGTCTTGAGGATATCTCTCCAAGAGAGAACCCGCAATAATGGATTCAAATTGGATAAGTTTAGATTTAGAAAGGATATAGGAAAATATTGGTTTGGAAATAGGGTAGTTGATGAGTGGAACAGTCTGCCTAGTAGGGTCATTGAAGCTAGGACCTTGGGTAGTTTCAAATTTAGGTTGGATAAATTCATGAGTGAGAGGGGTTGGATTTGAGTGGGACTCGCACTTGAGTTAATAGAATCTTCAAAGCTTATTTCTTGGGTAGAATTGAAAATTAGGTTTGGCAATTATTCTGTTAGTGGGATGGATTGTGAAGGACCTGCCTAGTATGGGCCAAGAGGCCTGCTGCAGTGTTCCTCCTTTCTTATGTTCTTATGTTCTTAACTCCAAACAGTTGTCAACTAGTAAGTGTATCTCATGAATTCGTGCAAAAAGAACTAAGCAGGTTAAACCCTTGTTAATAATTTAGAAATTACAGAGGAACTCGGCTCAAGCGACCACAAGTCAATTACCTTTAGCATTGAATGGATGTATGATAGTAGGGATAATTCAGTAATGGTCCCAGATTTTCGCTTAGCAGATTATAATGGACTTAGAGAACACTTATCAACTGTGGACTGGGGTGAAGAAGAGAGGTATCAATATGACAGTTTCCTTAACACTATACAGGCTGCCCAAAGAACATTTATCCCGTATAAAGAAATTAGATCAAGTAGAAATGACCCAAAATGGATGAATAATAGGCTCAAATATCTTTTAGGGCAGAAGAAAGGAATTTATAGGCGCATAAAAAGAGGTGAGGATCATCTTATAAATCAGTATACTGACATTAAGAGGGACGTTAAAAGGGAATAAGAAAAGCTAAACGGACTATGAAATTAAAGTTGCTAGGGATTCAAAAACTAACCCAAAAAGTTTTTCCAGGTTTATAGAACAAAAGTTAGGGATAAGATAGGTCCCCTTAAAAATAACTTTGGGCATCTTACTGACAAGGAGAACGATATGTGCTCTATTTTTAATAATTATTTTCTCTCAGTTTTCACACAGGAAGACATTAATAATATCCCAGTAATTAATTTTTACAGAGGCCCAGAAGAAGATAAATTATGTAATATCACAGTCACTAGCGAAATGATTATGAAACAGCTGGACCGACTGAAACAAAATAAATCGCCGGGTCCTGATGAGCTTTTGCAAGGGTTCTTAAGGAATGCAAAATGGAACTCTGTGAACCAATATCTAACATTTTTGGATGAATAATAGGCTCAAATATCTTTTAGGGCAGAAGAAAGGAATTTATAGGCGTATCAAAAGAGGTGAGGGTCATCTTATGAATCAGTATATTGACATTAAGAGGGACGTTAAAAGGGGATAAGAAAAGCTAAGCGGGACTACGAAATTAAAGTTGCTAGGGATTCGAAAACTAACCCAAAAGTTTTTCCAGGTGTATAGAACAAAAGTTAGAGATAAGATAGGTCCCCTTAAAAATAATTATGGGTATCTTACTGACAAAGATAATGAAATGTGCTCTATTTTTAATAATTATTTTCTCTCGGTTTTCACTCAGGAAGACACTAATAATATCCCAAGAATTAGGTATTTTAGTAGGCCTGAAGAAGATAAATTATGTAGTATCACAGTCACTAGCGAAATAGTTATCAAACAGATAGACCGTTTGAAGCAAAATAAATCGCCAGGCCCTGATGAGCTTTTTTCAAGGGTTCTTAAGGAATGCAAAATTGAACTCTGTGAACCCTTAACTAACATTTTTAACCTATCTCTTCAAACAGGTGTAGTGTCTGATACGTGGAAGATGGCTAATGTAATTCCTATTTTTAAAGCAGGGGACAAGTCCTTACCATCAAATTACCGCCCAATAAGTCTAACATCAATTGTAGGCAAATTATTAGAGTCGATTATAGCTGATAACATAAGAAGCCATCTCGATAGGCATAATTTGATTAATGATACTCAACATGGATTCACCAGGGGCCGTTCCTGCCTAACTAATTTATTAACTTTTTCAGTAAGGCTTTTGAGGCAGTTGATCATGATAAAGAATTCGATATTGTTTATTTGGATTTTAGTAAGGCTTTTGATAGAGTACCACATCAGAGACTGTTAAAGAAAGTGGCTGCTCATGGCATTGGGGAAAAGTGTTTTCATGGATCGAGTCATGGCTCACCAATAGGAAGCAGAGGGTGTGCATTAATGGGGTTAAATCTGAGTGGGGATCTGTAACAAGTGGCGTTCCACAGGGATCGGTTTTGGGCCCGTTGTTGTTTATAATATATATAAATGACCTTGACGAGGAATTTCTAGTGATATGAGCAAATTCGCTGATGACACGAAGGATAGGTAGGATAATCGATTCAGACGTAGATGTCAGTGAACTACAGAGGATTTAGACAAACTCAATTCCTGGTCAGAAAAATGGCAGATGCAGTTCAATGTAGATAAATGCAAAGTTCTAAAAGCTCGGAGTGTCCATAACCCAAGCATTATAAGTTAAATAACGTAGAACTTAGCCATACAGATTAGCGAGAAGGACTTGGGGTGATGGTGAAGACAGCAACCTTAAACCAAGACAGCAATGCCTAAGCGTACGTAATAAGGCAAATAGATTCTAGGGTTTATATCACAGAAGTAGTTAGCAACAGAAGTCAGAGGTTATATTACAGCTTTATACATCATTAGTAAGGCCTCACCTAGATTACGCAGCTCAGTTCTGGTCTCCATATTACAGAATGGACATAAATTTGTTGAAACATTCAGCGTAGAATGACTAAATTAATACATAGCATTAGAAATCTTACTTACGAAGAAAGATTGAAGACCCTTAAATTACATTCACTTGTAAGACGTAGAATGAGGGAGACATGATCGAGGTATACAAGTGGAAAATGGGTATTAACAAAGGGGATATAAATAAGGTCTTGAGGTATCTCTCAAGAGAGAACCCGCAATAATGGATTCAAGTTAGATAAGTTTAGATTTAGAAAGGATATAGGAAAGTATTGGTTTGGAAATAGGGTAGTTGATGAGTGGAACAGTCTGCCTAGTAGGGTTATTGAAGCTAGGACCTTGGGTAGTTTTAAATTTAGGTTGGATAAATTCATGAGTGAGAGGGGTTGGATTTGAGTGGGAATTGCACATGAGTAAATAAAATTATCAAATCTTATTTCTTGGGTAGCATTGAAAGTTGGGTTGAACAAGTGTTCTGTTGGTGGGATGGAATGTGAAGGACCTGCCTAGTATGGGCCAACAGGCCTGCTGCAGTGTTCCTCCTTTCTTATGTTCTTATGTGGAAGATGGCTAATGTAATTCCTATTTTTAAAGTAGGGGACAAGTCACTACCGTCAAACTACCGCCCAATAAGCCTGACCTCAATTGTAGGCAAATTACTAGAGTCAATTATAGCTGATATTATTAGAAGCCATCTAGATAACCATAATTTGATTAATGATACCCAGCATGGATTCACGAGGGCCGTTCCTGCCTATCTAATTTATTAACCTTCTTCAGTAAAGCTTTTGAGGCTGTTGATCACGATAAAGAATTCGATATTGTTTATTTAGACTTTAGTAAGGCTTTTGATAGAGTACCGCACCAGAGACTGTTAAAGAAAGTGGCAGCTCATGGCATTGGGGGAAAAGTGCTGTCATGGATCGAGTCATGGCTCACCAATAGGAAGCAGAGAGTGTGCATAAATGGGGTTAAATCCGAATGGGGACTTGTAACAAGTGGTGTTCCACAGGGATCAGTCTTAGGCCCATTGTTATTTATAATATATATCAATGACCTTGATGAGGGAATTACTAGTGATATGAGCAAATTCGCCGACGACACGAAGATAGGTAGGATAATTGATTCAAACATAGATGTCATAGAACTTCAGGAAGATTTAGACAAACTTAATTCGTGGTCAGAAAAGTGGCAGATGCAGTTCAATGTAGATAAAATGCAAGGTTCTGAAGCTCGGAGTGTCCATAACCCAAGCACTTATAAGTTAAATAACGTAGAACTTAGATATACAGATTACGAGAAGGACTTGGGGTGATGGTAAGCAGCAACCTTAAACCAAGACAGCAATGCCTAAGCGTACGTAATAAGGCAAATAGATTACTGGGATTTATATCAAGAAGTGTTAGCAACAGAAGTCCAGAGGTTATATTACAGCTTTATACATCATTAGTAAGGCCTCACCTAGATTACGCAGCTCAGTTCTGGTCTCCATATTACAGAATGGACATAAATTCGTTAGAAACATTCAGCGTAGAATGACTAAATTATACATAGCATTAGAAATCTTCCTTACGAAGAAAGATTGAAGACCCTAAAATTACATTCACTTGTAAGACGTAGAATGAGGGAGACATGATCGAGGTATACAAGTGGAAAATGGAGGTATTAAAAAAGGGGATATAAATAAGGTCTTGAGGATATCTCTCAAGAGAGAACCCGCAATAATGGATTCAAGTTAGATAAGTTTAGATTTAGAAAGGATATAGGAAAGTATTGGTTTGGAAATAGGGTAGTTGATGAGTGGAACAGTCTGCCTAGTAGGGTTATTGAAGCTAGGACCTTGGGTAGTTTCAAATTTAGGTTGGATAAATTCATGAGTGAGAGGGTTGGTTTTGGGAGTGGGACTCGCATGAGTGGGTAGAATTGTCAAAGCTTATTTCTTGGGTAGCATTGAAAATTGGGTTGAGCAAATATTCTGTTAGTGGGACGGATTGTGAAGGACCTGCCTAGTATGGGCCAACAGGCCTGCTGCAGTGTTCCTCCTTTCTTATGTTCTTATGTTCTTATGTGTACGGTGAAGGAGGACCTGACCAGTGTACGGTGAAGGAGGACCTGACCAGTGTACGGTGAAGGAGGACCTGGCCAGTGCACGGTGAATTAGGACCTGGCCAGTGCATGGTGAAGAAGGACCTAGCCAGTGGACGGTGAAGGAGGACCTGGTCAGTGTACGGTGAAGGAGGACCTGGCCAGTGTACGGTGAAGGAGGACCTGGCCAGTGCAGGTGAAGAGACCTGCCAGTGGACGGTGAGGAGGACCGACCAGTGTACGGTGAAGGAGGACCTGACCAGTGCAGGTGAAGGAGGACCTGACAGTGTACGGTGAAGGAGGACCTGCCAGTGCACGGTAATTAGACCTGGCCAGTGCATGGTGAAGAAGGACTAGCCAGTGGAGCGGTGAAGGAGGACCGGCCAGTGTACGGTGAAGGAGGACCTGACCAGTGACGGTGAAGGAGGACCTGGCCAGTGTACGGTGAAGGAGGACCTGGCCAGTGTCGTGAAGAGGACCTGGCCAGTGCACGGTGAAGGAGGACCTGGCCAGTGCACGGTGAAGGAGGACCTGGCCAGTGCACGGTGAAGGAGGACCTGGCCAGTGCACGGTGAAGGAGGACCTGGCCAGTGGACGGTGAAGGAGGACCTGGCCAGTGCTGTGAAGAGACCTGGCCAGTGAGGTGAAGGAGGACTGGCCAGTGCACGGTGAAGGAGGACCTGGCCAGTGTCGGTGAAGGAGGACCTGGCCAGTGTACGGTGAAGGAGGACCTGGACAGTGGACTGTGAAGGAGGACCTGGCCAGTGTACGGTGAAGGAGGACATGGCCAGTGGAGGGTGAAGGAGAACCTGGCCAGTGCACGGTGAAGGAGGACATGGCCAGTGGAGGGTGAAGGAGGACCTGGCCAGTGCACGGTGAAGGATGACATGGCCAGTGGAGGGTGAAGGAGGACCTGGCCAGTGCACGGTGAGGCAGTGCAAGATGAACAACTTTATATAATATTGTTAGTGGATTCGTGTGAAAGCACTCTACCCGTAGGGGCCATATAAAGCGGCTGGGGAACCAGAGATCAGAGTCACTGGATACTGTGAGAGAACATAAGGCAGGGGAATGACACACACACACACACACACACACACACACACACACACACACACACCACCACCATCACCACCACCACCACCACCATCACCACCACCACCACCACCATCACCACCACCATCACCACCACCACCACCACCATCACCACCACCACCAGAAACGTGGAGGGCTAAGATGATGGAGGTGGTACTGGAAAACCTCATGCATCAGTTTGTTAGGGACGCTACCAGAGAGAGAGGAGAGTCTGAACCAGCAAGACTGGACCTAGTATTCTCCTTGAGTAGTTCAGATACTGAGGACATCACACATGAGACGTTCCTCGAAGCCAGTGATCACGTGGTCCTGAGTTTCGAATACATTGTAGAGCTAGAAGTGGAGAGTGAAGCAGCACGGGAAGGACGGGAGAAACAGAACTACGAAAGAGGGGACTACACAGGAAAGAGAACTGGTGGGAAAAACAATAAATGAAATGATGGAATACGTGACCAAAAAATGCAAGAAGGCAGAGTAGAAGTTGTACCCAAGGGCAACATAAACAATGGGAAGACCAAAAGGAGCCCTTTGTTCACCCAAATGTGCAGAAAGGCCAAGGCTAAGTACGCTAGAGAATGGAAACAGTATAGAAAACAAAGGACCCAGGAAAATAGGGAGATTAGCCGAAGAGCCTGCAATGAATATCTATGAATAAGGAGGGAGGCTCAGCGACAATACGAGAATGATACAGAATCAAAAGCCAAATGTGAACCAAAGCTTTTGTACAGCCACACTGGGAGGAAAACACCAGTCAAAGACCAGGTAATCAGAATGAGGAAGAAAGGAGGGGAGTTCATAAGAAACGACAAAGAAGTATGTGAAGAGTTCAATACGAGATTCGAGTGGAAACAGAAAGGATTCCAGCAAACAGGGATGGAAGGGTGCACCAACAAGTGCTGGACACACTACTCACAATCGAGGAGGAGGTGAAGAGGCTGCTAGGTGAGATATGTATCCTAAAGGCGGTGGGACCAGACAATGTCTCTCCGTAGGTCTTGAGAGAGGGAGCAGAGACGCTGTGTGTGTCACTAAGAACAATCTTCAACACATCTACTAAAACAGGGCAATTACCTGAGGTGCGGAAGACTGCAAATGTAGTCCCAATCTTAAAGAAAGGAGACAGGCAGATGACATCTTTTCCATACTATGCATGTCAGTGTCACTGACATGCATAGAATGGAAAGTCATGGATTTTCTTGGACTGCAAGAAGGCTTTCGACACAGTTCCTCACAAGAGATTAGTGCAAACGTTAGAGGAACAGGCAATAATAACAGGAAAGGCACTGCAATGGATCAGAGAATACCTGACAGAAAGGAAACAACGAGTGATGGTACGTGACGAGGTGTCAGAGTGGGCGTCCGTGACGAGCGGAGTTTTACAAGGGTCAGTCCAAGGCCCGGTGCTGTTTCTGGTATATGTAAATGACATGACGGAAGGGATAGATTCAGAAGCGTCCCTGTTTGCAGACGAGGTAAAGCTAATGAGGAGAATTAAAAGTGCATG
Organism: Cherax destructor; assembly: GCA_009830355.1. Lineage (NCBI taxonomy): Eukaryota > Metazoa > Arthropoda > Malacostraca > Decapoda > Parastacidae > Cherax > Cherax destructor. The sequence continues at coordinate 310,522 of WNWK01001073.1, read as the reverse complement.
AGAATAAGGTAAGCCTAAAAAGGGATCTGAACAGGCTGCAAACCTGGTCCAATAACTGGCTCATGGAATTTAACATCACCAAATGAAAAGTCATGAAGATTGGGAAGGTGGAATGAGACTGCAGACAGAGTACAGACTAGGGGATGGGCGAAGACTGTAAATCTCACTCGTGGAAAAAGATCATGGATTAAGTATAACACCAGGCACATCTCCTGAGGCGCACATCAAACAAATAACTGCTGCAGCATATGGGTGTATGGCAAACCTAAGAAGAACGTTTCGACGTCTAAGTAATGAATCATTCAAGATTTTGTACACCGTTTACGTCAGGCCCATATTGGAGTATGCAGCCCCAGTATGGAACCCACACCTGGCCAAACGTGTCAAAAAATTATAGAAAGTGCGAAGGTTTGCAACAAAACTAGTCATGGAACTGAGGGATATGTCCTATGAGCAGAGGTTAAGGGAACTCAACCTGACAATACTGGAGGACAGGAGGGATAGGGAGACATGACAACAATA
>WNWK01001073.1:300000-302500 GCA_009830355.1 Cherax destructor | reverse complement strand
TTGATAAAAAAAATATATAAAACAAATATTGAAACATACTGAAATACTCATAGAGATTACTGTTATCTGTTGAAAGTGAAGATGAAATATTTTAAAAGATTGAGAGAGGGAGAGAGAGAGAGAGAGAGAGAGAAGAGAGAGAGAGAGAGAGAGAGAGAGAGAGAGAGAGAGAGAGAGAGAGAGAGAGAGAGAGAGAGGGAGAGAGAGAAATGTTGGAATGATTTGTAAAGATGAACAAAATGCAATACTTTTTAGTTGGTTATATTGTTCGCGGTCTCCTTCCTTTCTCTCTCTCTCTCTCTCTCTCTCTACCTCACTCGGTTTTCTTACAGGGTTAGGTTAGTGGCTCCATCATTGCTTTACAAGACAGGAGCTGTTACCTACATCAGCTCATGTGAAAGTCGTCTTGTAATGAGACAAGCAAATAGGGAGAAGGATGAAGCTGGAGCCATCTGTGGGCCAGGAATCTAATTTGGTATCGTCACTGTACCAGGCATATAGTACCATAGTACCTGGTACACAGTACCATAGTACCTGGACATAGTTCTCATAGTACCGTACATAGTCTTAATACGTGGTACATAGTACATAGTACTGGAACATAGTTCCATATACCTGGAACAAGTACCATAGTACCTGGAACATAGTTCCTTAGTACGTGGAACACAGTACCATAGTACCTGGTACATAGTTCCATAGTACCTGGTACATAGTACCATAGTACCTGGTACATAGTTCCATAGTATCTGGTACATAGTACCATAGTACCTGGACACAGTACCATAGTACCTGGAACATAGTTCCATAGTACCTGGTACATAGTTCCATAGTACCTGGTACATAGTACCATAGTACCTTGAACATAGTACCATAGTACATGGTACATAGGTACCAGATACATAGGTACATGGTACATAGGTACCAGATACATAGGTACATGGCACATAGGTACCAGGTACATAGGTACATGGTACATAGGTACCAGGTACATAGTACCTGGTACCAGGTAACAGACACCAGGCACCAGCCTAGACTTCAGGTGTTAGCTATATTTCCTGTTGTTTCTCTCCCATCATCCAGCTCCATCACATTGCTCTCTTTCCGACAGACTTATAAAAAAAACACACAATAGAAGTCTTTTGTTGACAATAACAACGTCGCTGTTTTCTCTCCCGCTGAGGGATTATGGTCCTCCCTCAAATGACCTCCTAAGAATGTTTCTTCCGGCCTCCACAGCCACTGTCGTCTTGAATCTGCCGTAAGGAAGTACACGCTTTATCCCTGGCTACTTCTTCTCTCTCTCTCTCTCTCTCTCTCTCTCTCTCTCTCTCTCTCTCTCTCTCCTCTCTCTCACTCTCTCTCTCTTCACGAGATGTAACTCTCTCTCTCTGAAAGTCTCTCCTCTGTCTTTCTCTCTTCTCTCTCTCTGTTCTGAAATGTTCTATGTGTTCTGAAGTGTTCTCTCTGTTCTGAAATGTTCTATGTGTTCTGGGAATTTCTGTATATTTCTGAAGCCTCTAGTGTCATTTTGAAGTCTCGGTCTGAAACAATGTACCAGTGCCCATTATTGCAAATGTTGTCAGTGTCGATCCTTCCACGTATCAACGACTCTAGGCAGTGACACGGCACTGACACGTACCGTGACCACGCACACGAACTCCGTCCACATGACTCCTTGACCACGTACACACGGACTCGTGACCACGTCACACGACTCCGTGACCACGTCACACGGACTCCGTGACCACGTGCACACGGACTCCGTGACCACGTACACACGGACTCAGTGACCACGTACACACGGACTGCGTGACCACGTGCACACGGACTCCGTGACCACGTACACACGGACTCAGTGACCACGTACACACGGACTGCGTGACACTAACACGAACTCCGTGACCACGTACACACGGACTGCAGTGACCACGTACACACGGACTGCGTGACCACGCACACGGACTCCGTGACCACGTACACACGACTCCGTGACCACATACACACGAACTCCGTGACCACGTACACACGGACTCAGTGACCACATACACACGAACTCCGTGACCACGTACACACGAACTCCGTGACCACGTACACACGGGAACTCAGTGACCACATACACACGAACTTCGTGACCACATACACACGAACTCCGTGACCACGTACACACGGACTCAGTGACCACATACACATGAACTTCGTGACCACACACACACGGATTCAGTGACCACATACACACGGAGTCCGTGACCACATACACACGAACTCTGTGACCACGTACACACGGACTCAGTGACCACATACACACGAACCGTGACCACGTACACACGAACATCCGGTATCAGCCGATACAATACTTTACCTATATATTTTTTTCATTATTAAAATGATAATAACTATGTTTAGTATATGCGGGAATGTTTATCTCACAACGTATATTAAATAACACTGGAAGGTTAAATGTTTATTAATGTAATTTCTCAGAGATGATAATGTTATTTCT
>WNWK01001073.1:265000-297500 GCA_009830355.1 Cherax destructor | reverse complement strand
ATTAAGACACACCTGCAGCAGTTAAGTGTCTTTATTCCGATAAATTAGGTAATAAAGAAAGCTAACTACTGCACATGTGTCTTAATTATGAACTTGTCGTAGCTGCATAACGTCACATTCACATTAATATCGCCTGTAATGTTTCAGCAGCTGGTAATTACACATTCTGAGTGCGTTCCCTAGTTGATGTAGTCGCATGATTTGATTGGAAGTTGTTATCCAATCCTGCCAGCAGATGGATGCCGCGTTGATCCGTCCAGTTGATCTGTCCAGTTGATCCGTCCAGTTGATCTGTCCAACTGATCCGTCCAGTTGATCTGTCCAACTGATCCGTCCAGTTGATCTGTCCAGCTGATCCGTCCAGTTGATCCGTCCAGTTGATCTGTCCAGCTGATCCGTCCAGCTGATCCGTCCAGTTGATCTGTCCAGCTGATCCGTCCAGTTGATCCGTCCAGTTGATCCGTCCAGTTAATCCGCGCAGTTGATCCGTGCAGTTGATCCGTCCAGCTGATCCGTCCAGTTGATCCGTGCAGTTGATCCGTGCAGTTGATCCGTCCAGCTGATCCGTCCAGTCGTCGCACATGATCCTAGATAAATGGTTCAGAGAACCGACAAGTTGACATTAGACACATTGTAATACTCGCGTATCTTTACTGAGGAAACGTTTCACAGTGTCTTCATCAGTCCTATACAAGGAAGAAAAGTGAAGATCAGCAGGAGTTTGAGGCAAGCAGTCCCTCAGCCTGGAGTCGATATTGTCATTCCATCAGTCTTGAACACAATACACATGGTGTTGGATCCAATATCAGACTCCAAAGGAGTTTCTAATTCCATTACATTAAAAGTAAGACAAAAACAAATTTCAGACCTTAATATTTCCTCCAGCTTCCATATAATTCGCTTACTAATTTTAGGCTTATTAGGCCTAAGTTCTTGAATTTAGATTTTTTTTGGTGTTGGCTCAAGCCTGGCACTGGTACGGCTTCATTCTTGTTTATTTCTAATAGTTTTGGATAACACAGTTCTTGTTCTCTTGCAAGCACTTCTTGTTCTCTTCTGATATGTGACACCAGGCACTGTTATCATGTGACACCAGGCACTGTTATCATGTGACACCAGTCACTGTTATCATGTGACACCAGGCACTGTTATCATGTGACACCAGGCACTGTTATCATGTGACACCAGGCACTGTTATCATGTGACACCAGGCACTGTCACGCATTTAGATTTATTTCATGAATCTAGTATAATGTGAGGAAAGGATCCATAGAAACATCTACAAAAGAGACCCCAGCTTAAGCTACAATGAATGAACACAGAAATGGGATGGGTGTGCTCAGGGGAAGGCACTGCCTTGGACCAGTGTTGTCCTTGGTCAGGAATTATAATCCCCAGACCCTTTAATCCGCTAAAGCAGCCCCATAGCATCACTCCGTCAGTGTGTTTCATGGTATTAGCTATGCAGGCAGGGAGTAGGTGTGTAGTTGGGAAGTAGCTGAGGGAGTAGTTGTGTAGGTGGGGGAGTAGCTGTGTTGGTGGGAGAGTAGCTGTGTAGGTGGGGGAGTAGCTGTGTAGGTGGGGGAGTAGCTGTGAAGGGGGGAGTAGCTATAGCTGGGGGAGTAGCTGTGAAACTGGGGGAGTAGCTGTGAAACTGGGGGACTAGCTATAGCTGGGAAGTAGCTGTGTCTGACTCGTCCTGGACATGATGGTCCGCTTTCACATAACATTAATGCAGTGTTCAGCGGTCCGGTGTTCATATTATTGATCAACCTGGAGTTGTTTGGCAGCATTTGTTTGGTTAGAAGAGGTTTCTAGCAGGTGTTGAAGCTGGCGTCCCAGGTTCTCCCTGGAGACGATGCTGTGTGGTTCTCCTGATAACTGCTCCAGTCAGTCGTAGTGGTTCTTCTTTACTTCTGCTGCTGTTATCCCAGAATATCCAATACTTCCTCTGTTTAGAAGGTCGTCAGTAGCAGCTGAAGCTACTCTAGCCCCCCGAGGTCTGTGTTTCTTAGAAGGACTGGTGTTACTGGGCATCTTAAGAGAGGCAGCGATGAGACGATTAGTACGAGCACAAATCTCACTTAAAAAAACAACACGGAACGGGAGGGGTTTGTACCCATAGCGAGTGAATCGTGACACTCCAGGCCAGTGCGTGAGCCACTGGGCCAGCTGGCTACAATAAGATTCATCCAAAGAGGTATATTTATACATCATAGGGAGGTTACCATGGGCCCACAGCCAGCTTGGCTGTGGCGAACTCTAGTTCAAGTCCCCTAGAAGCTGCCATCATGACTCACGAAATCGTAATATCTAGATTGGAAACAAACCACGGAACTGGTATGGAGTTTTACTACTCACTCGCCATGGGTTCAAATCCCCACCCGTTCCATGGTTTGTGTACAATCGTGTTATTACTATTCCATGAGTCATAACTCTCACTTGTTTACACTGTCCTGTGGCCACACAGAACGCGGACTTCTTCCTCAGCGCTGAGCTCAGTCGTAACCATATAGAAGAATTATTGCAGAAAATAGTGGTGCTCAAAGTGACTTGGAGTCAAACAACACAAAATAGCGCCCGGACTTGTAAAATATGACCGTCCTCACTCAGAGAAAGCTGCTGCTGCTGGTAGAAGCTGGTGTCCAGGACACCAAGACACCAGAGGTCTTGCCTGAAGGCACCACAAAACCTCCAGGAGATAATTATACAGCACAAATGCAAATAACGAAGAGTCTCTTTTTTCAGACTGTTACATATGTATGCGACCCAACACATGCGCGGAGTCTGTACCTTCACGAGGGGTATAGGGGTTCCCACAGCTCCTGGGAATGAAAAGTGATCAGATTTGACGTAAAAAAAAAAGAGTAACTTTAATTCCTTAGATAAAGAGCCCTTCACAGGCATCGAAGCATTCCCCCTCCCCCCTTAAAGAAGGACTGACTAGAGAAAAGGGAACACAAGTAGAGTTAGTCTGGTCAGGAGAGTTCGTGCACCAGGAGACATTCCATCAAGAATTGATAAATGTGTGGAGTACTTGGCCATGGTCTTGAGTTGTAGCTTTTAAACAAAACAGTAGCGTGTTCTCCTGCTCCCGTACATCAGATAGTAGCAGCGTGTTCTCCTGCTCATGTACATCAGATAGTAGCAGCGTGTGCTACTGGGTCTGTACATCAAACAGGAGAAGCAGCGTGTGCTACTGGGTCTGTACATCAGATAGTAGCAGCGTGTTCTCCTGCTCATGTACATCAGACAGTAGCAGCGTGTTCTCCTGGGTCTGTACATCAGACAGTAGCAGCGTGTTCTCCTGGGTCTGTACATCAGACAGTAGCAGCGTGTGCTACTGGGTCTGTACATCAGACAGTAGCAGCGTGTTCTCCTGGGTCTGTACATCAGCCAGTAGTAGCAGCGTGTTCTCCTGGGTCTGTACATCAGCCAGTAGTAGCAGCGTGTGCTACTACGTCTGTACATCAGGGAAGAATCTTGACTTATAGAAGACCCCTCTAAGTTATGGGGAAGATCTTTAAATTATAGAGAGGACCCTCTAAGTTATTGGTTAGACCTAAGTTATAAGTCGAAAAATATGCAACTGTGTGATGCTTAGATATTCTGGTTTATGTCAACATGGACCAGGATCTCTAAGGAACGTTTCCTGAGCCTTGTTGAATCCATATATATATATATATATATATATATATATATATATATATATATATATATATATATATATATATATATATATATATATTATATATATATATATATATATATATATATTATATATATATATATATATATATATATATATATATATATATATATATATATATATATATATATATATATATATATACGTGCCAAATAGGTAAAACGTGCGGTTTTGGCTTAAATAGCAACGCTTTTCTTGCCGAATAAGGCAAACGAAAATTTGTGTTTGCAATAATTTCGCAAAAATTATTCTGAACCTAACGAAAATATATTTCATTGTGTTTGATTATTAAATTATGTAAACTTATCTACAATATATTTAGTTGGCTTAGCAAATTAAATTGCGCTTGTTATAATAAGGTTAGGTAAGTTTTCTAAGGTTCCTTTGGTACAAAATTATTAATTTTTACATTAACATAAATGAAAAAAAATATTTTTAAATGTATAAGAGAAAATTTTAGAAAGGGCTTAATTTTAAATGAGTTCTTGCTAATTGACCAGTTTTACCTATTCGGCACGACATATATATATATATATATATATATATATATATATATATATATATAGTGTGTGTGTGTCATAAAATAACATACCATACGGATTTTGCGCTTTTTAAATATTACAATACGGTATGACGCTAAAATCTACAAATTCTAAAATAATATGTAACCCATAGAAATTGGTCTATTTTAACAGGTAAGTTAAAACTGCCAAACTTAAAAAAAAAAAAAAAAAAAAATCTTCAAAACATCACTGGGAGGAAAAAAAATGGCCATAAAAAAGCGGTAAAAAAAAAGAAGTTCCCCACATCAGAAAAAAACACAAAAACAAAACACGGGCTGAAAAAAAAGGGCTACCAGAAAAAACGAGCCAATCACCAATAAAGTCTGGAAAGGTAATCAGAGAGAGAATTGAAACCCTTTCCCAGAGTGATCAACCCCCTGACTGGCCCTCCCAACACTATCAAAACGCCACTGGATCCCTCTCAAAACAGGAGCAATTAAAGGTAGCTCACTCTCCCCCATTGGAGTTGAGGCGAGCATGGAGCAGCTGGCAATTACCAGGCATTACACAGGCAGCAGGGGGAGGCAGGGGGGGATGTAGGGTAGCTTGGTATGATGCTTGCTGTTTGGCAGAGGTAGGGAGGGCAGGCCAGGGCAGGGGAAGAATAGCCAAGCAGAGGTAAGGAAGGGGAGCAGAGGAGAGGGAGGAATGATAGAAAGGAGAGTATAACGAAATGAGAGAGCAGAGGAGGGGGAAGGAATGGGAGAACAGAGGAAGGGAAGGAATGTGAGAGAGGAGAGGAGAAGGAATGAGAGAACAGAGGAAGAGAAGGAATGGGAAAGCAGAGGAGGGTAAGGATTGGCAGAACAAGTGGGGATGAGAGAGAGTAAAGGACAGAAAGAAAGAGAACTAAAGGACACGGAAACGGGATGGTAATGGAAACAAAAAAAAAGATAAAGGAAGAAAAAGAAGAACATGTATAGAGAGCTAAATGTAGAAAGAAAATAAGTAAGCATATATTGAAAAAGAGAGATTATTTTTTAAAGAGAGAGAGAGAGAGAGAGAGAGAGAGAGAGAGAGAGAGAGAGAGAGAGAGAGAGAGAGAGAGCCAGAGCAAAGGAACTCTGCTTTCTCTTCAAAGCGAATAAACTTATATTTACTGAATAAAGACATCTCACAGAAATATATTTACAGTTTGCTGGAGTAATAACTGTCACAATGTAGACTATAGTTGAAAGTAATACTTGATTAAATTCATTAACCAATATGCCAAAGTTAATCAACCCACAAATCATAATTATTCTAGATCCACTGGACTAACATAAAAAAAATAACACAAAACTCTTTAGACCGTGAGTGTCAGGATGTACAACTCACTACCACACGACCTCTTGTGTACTCACCTAGTTGTACTCACCTAGTTGTGGTTGCAGGGGTCGAGTCATAGCTCCTGGCCCCGCCTCTTCACTGGCCGGTACTGGGTCACTCTCCCTGCGCCATGAGCTTTATCATACCTCTTCTTAAAGCAAATACCTCTTCTTAAAGCTGTGTGTGTGTGTGTGTGTGTGTGTGCAGACACTAGTCATATACTAAGTCCATAGCACAGTGTACACCACAAGACAGAGACAATTCTCTCAATCATACCACATGTTGAGTCTACTCACTACGTAGGATGAAGAAACAAACTTCTTCCAGACTGCAGGATTACATCACTACATGCAACATACGTAAGGCTAACAACATCTAAACGGAGTAAGTCCCAAGACTTAGCGTATTCCACTATACCATACACTCTGTCCACACGAGATAGAGGCATCAAAAAATCTAAGTACCTCACTGCTCCACAACAGCTGTGTCTCATACGTTGAGCACAGTTTCACACATGACCTAGTGATAACACCTCTCACACGATATTCCAACGTGACAAGGTAGAGGAATTAAGTTTGCAATGACACAGTGTAAGATGTGTGTTCGTGAAAGTATACTAGTGTTTTATGAATACTCTGAACGAAGTTTAGGATGATGATTCTTGCCCTCAGAAGCTGTTCAACAATATAGTTACAGCAACAGAGTCCACACAATGGAAATAGGCTGCAGATGCAAGACAGTTCTGAGAATTTTTAAGTCCCAGAATGGCCCTGTGGAAGATGGTGTTTGCATTTGAGGTTACACTAATGGAGGCAGAGTAACCTCTCACGTCCTTTCCCGTAGGTAGCTAATCTCCAGCTGCTGTCGTCTGAGCGATTGTGCCAGCTGGAAGTTTGCACCTACAAGTCTGCTAAGAAGTATGCCACACCCACTAACTGCTTGTGCCTGTAGTGCCAGGAGGCACCTAGCACCTCCACCCACACTCAGTCACCATCACAAGTAATATAAATATCTCACAGAATATTCTATAAAATGGTAATTATGAAGAAAACTATGAGTTAGCAGAGTATTGGGACTGCACGGTGTGTCTCCTTCCCTTCCTTAATCTCTCTCATTTTATACCCTCTGTCTCTCCACTTTCTCTTCCCTTTTTCAATCCTTCTTCTCTCCCTCCCAGCCGTTTCTACCTATCCTCCCTTCCATTCAGGGTCCGTCTCACCGTTCTTGTAACCATCTCCCTCCCTCCATCCTCCATCCTCCCTCCCTCCATCCTCCATCTCCCTCCCTCCATCCTCCATCCTCCCTCCCTCCCTCCATCCTCCATCCTCCCTCCCTCCCTCCATCCTCCATCCTCCCTCCCTCCCTCCATCCTCCATCCTCCCTCCCTCCCCTATGCACTGTGTGTCGTCCGTCATTCCCACAGTCATTTCCTCGCTTATTGAACGTTGCATCGACAGCCACCAACACAGATTTGTGACGTCAGAGAGAGAGAGAGAGAGAGAGAGAGAGAGAGAGAGAGAGAGAGAGAGAGAAAAGAGAGAGAGAGAGAGAGAGTCATAAAACAGTAACACAGCAGTCATTAAAAAAACTAACAAAAAGTGTGGCGTGATCGTTCTTGTGACGTCACGGATCACAGTCACAGTCAGTAGCGCCATCTTGACAAAGCCTTACTGATGCCCACTTGGCCGCCCTCATGAAGGGGCAGATCAGGCGAGGGGGGGGGGGAAAGGGGGAAGGGAAGGCAAGAAAGGAGTTTGGTTTGTTTTTAGTCAGCAAAAATTGGATTCACCTGGATTTTACTGCACAGAATGAATTCAGCATTGTCAGCCTGAGTCAGGAGTCTTCAGCATTGTCAGTCTGAGTCAGGAGACTTCAGCAGTGAGATGAAGATATCGTCAAGTAGCTAGCAGAGCTTAGAAGCTACTGTTACTTGTAGAGTGCCATCTGTCTCTCTCTCTCTCTCTCTCTCTCTCTCTCTCTCACCAGCGAAGAGGCGGGGCCAGGAGCAGGGACTCGACCCCTGCAACCACAAATAATCAAATAGGTAAGTACACACACACACACGCGGGGAAGACCAGGAGCTGTGACTCGACCCCTGCAACCACATATAGGTGAGTAAACTCACTGGGGGAACGACGATGATGTGGAAGAGGGAAGGGAAAAAGAGACATAGAGTAATAAGAAAAAGAGAGATAGAGTGAAAACTGGGAGAGTGAGAGGAAGAGAAGAGAGTGGAGAGGAAAACTGAGATAAAAAGGAATATAAAAACTAAATGAGGGATAATAAAAGATGAAGGGGGGAATAGAGGGAAAGATTGAAATGGTAGGTAGGAAGGGAGGGATGGAAAGAGTGAAGGGAGAAGCAGGATGGAAGTGAAGGAAGGGATTTAGGGAGAGGGAGGAATATAGAGAGGGAGAGGGGGATATAGAAAAGGAGAGGGAAGGAAGGGAAGTGGGAAGAACATCAAGCAGGGAGAAGGGGAAAATCGGAAGGTGAAAAAATTGAGAGAGAAGGGAAGGAGGGGAATAGTGAGGGAAGATTGAAGGAAAAAATGAGAAAGGGAAGAATGATGAAAAAAGAGAGGGGGGGAAGGAGGAGAGAGGGAAGAAGAAGCAGGAACATTGAAGACAGAGAGAGAGAGAGAGAGAGAGAGAGAGAGAGAGAGAGAGAGAGAGAGAGAGAGAGGGACGGATGAGAGAAAGAGGAGAAGGAAGAGAAAGGAAGGTCCAAATGGTCAAAATTGTAATCACCCAATTATCATTAATTTCTGCAGGAAGCTTTATTGAAAGGAGAGAGTGGAGGTGGATTATGAGGGAGTAAACCAGGGAGTAGAGGGAGAGAAGGAAGGAGGGAGGGAGGGCGAGCGGATGAATGGGGGTTAGAAGGAGAGTATGGATATTGAAAGTAAGAATATGAAAGAACCGGCCAAGACTTCCTCTAAACACACCAGGGAACGGGTGGGGGTTGTACCCATGACGAGTGAGTCAAGTGCGTGAGCCACTGGGTATATTTATACACCATGGGGAGGTTAACATACGCCACCACTGTGACTACAAATGCAAGATTTTACAGTCAAGACTTGTTCTTATATCTCCAGTGTCATGATCGTCTTTATGTGAGTGAAAAAGCTTGGTGCTCCGGCCTCACCTCACTTGCTCTGGCCTCACCTCACCTGCTCCGGCCACACCTCACCTGCTCCGGCCACACCTCACCTGCTCCGGCCACACCTCACCTGCTCCGGCCACACCTCACTTGCTCTGGCCTCACCTCACCTGCTCCAGCCTCACCTCACCTGCTCCGGCCACACCTCACCTGCTCCGGCCACACCTCACCTGCTCCGGCCACACCTCACTTGCTCTGGCCTCACCTCACCTGCTCCGGCCTCACCTCACCTGCTCCGGCCACACCTCACTTGCTCTGGCCACACCTCACCTGCTCCGGCCACACCTCACCTGCTCCGGCCACACCTCACCTGCTCCGGCCACACCTCACCTGCTCCGGCCTCACCTCACCTGCTCCGGCCACACCTCACCTGCTCCGGCCGCACCTCACCTGCTCCGGCCACACCTCACTTGCTCTGGCCACACCTCACCTGCTCCGGCCACACCTCACCTGCTCCAGCCACACCTCACCTGCTCCGGCCTCACCTCACCTGCTCCGGCCACACCTCACCTGCTCCGGCCGCACCTCACCTGCTCCGGCCGCACCTCACCTGCTCCGGCCTCACCTCACCTGCTCCGGCCACACCTCACCTGCTCCGGCCGCACCTCACCTGCTCCGGCCACACCTCACCTGCTCCGGCCGCACCTCACCTGCTCCGGCCACACCTCACCTGCTCCGGCCACACCTCACCACAACACATACCTCAATATCATCTCATGTGTCTTACTCATAATGAACCAGAACTTTTTGTCTTATGTTCTTATAAATGACTGAAATGAGACTAACGTAAAAAATCGCTGAGCTGACGACCAACACAAAACAGATGTTACCACATCTGTGGCCGAATGTTGGGGTATTTGGAGGGACCTGGATACCTTTGTGCTGTGGTTATTATACATGTGTATCCTTACATTAAGTCGTTAATTTCTTATGTAGCCAAGACACATCTAACTAATTTTAATCTATCCATTCCTGACTTAAACTTAGAGTGTGTGTCAACATTAACTTTTTCTCGTCTGGACCCGTGAAGTACAGGCAGGAATTTGGCTTAGCAATGGGATCACTTCAGAGTGCTATTATAGAGAAAGTCTGCTTTATTCCACGACACATCGCTTGGGTGAGGCACAGAGACTTTGTCGTAATCTTCATACCAGAACAGCAGTTCACCCTGAAGGAAGAAGTTAGCCACTCACACCCTTCCAAGTGATCATTCATTGCAAATGCAAACCGGACATATCAACGGGAGGAACCTAAACACCATTGAATGAAGATATCTGTCACCTACTGGCACCACAGCTAACGTAGTGACCAGGCAGATCCATCACTGGTATTGTTGTGGTTACCACCAGAACCATCCAAGACATTACAAGGACCTCCACACACTACACAAGACCCAGGCATGGATGAGTCTACAGCATCCCCTGTGGTGGATGTGATCCAGTTTCAATTCGTGAAATTGCTAGGAGTCTTCCCATACGTTGATAAGAACACTCACATGTAGGATATACACCATGAACAACCCTTGTGTACAACACCACAACACCCACACCCACATCATGGCTTGGGGCAGGAAAACCACGGGATTAAAAGTACATGTTTGGAAACATCTAAAATCAGACTAATACCATAAAATAACATTGAATTGTAGTGTCATCACGCCTCTGGCAAGACAGTGGTGGTGTGAGTGATGAAGAAAGTGTTTCTTCTTGTTCGGGTCACCCTGCCTTGGTGGGACACGGCCGATGTGTTAATAAAAAAAATAACACTGGGAGATATTCACATGGGCGACTCCCAGAGCAGGTTATTTACAGGTGATCACCTCCCAGGGCACCGTCTACATGCTGTGCCTGTTCTCACAGGTTAAAGGTCACTCCTGAATGAGTCGTTGTACCGATAAAGACTTTACTGCATCTAGTACCTGCTTGCCACATTAATACCAACCACTACACTAACAACAGTCCTTACACTACTGTTGCTATCACTAGTATCATCACTAAAGCTACTGGTATTACTGCTCTTACTACTATTACTTTTACTACTTGCACTATCATTACTACTCTAACTGATGCTTCTGCTGTAGCTGCTACTTGCATCACTGCAACAACTATCACTGCAACAACTATCACTGCTACAACTATCACTGCTACAACTATCACTGCTACAACTATCACTGCCACAACTATCAATGCTACAACTATCAATGCAACAACTATCACTGCAACAACTATCACTGATACAACTATCACTGCAACAACTATCACTGCTACTACTATCATTGCTACAACTATCACTGCAACAACTATCACGGCTACAACTATCACTGCAACAACTATCACTGCAACAACTATCACTGCAACAACTATCACTACAACAACTATCACTGCAACAACTATCACTGCTACAACTATCACTGCTACAACTATCACTGCTACAACTATCACTGCAACAACTATCACTGCTACAACTTTCACTGCTACAACTATCATTGCTACAACTATCACTGCTACAACTATCACTGCTACAACTACCACTGCCACAACTATCACTGCAACAACTAACACTGCTACAACTATCACTGCTACTACTATCATTGTTACAACTATCACTGCAACAACTATCACGGCTACAACTATCACTGCAACAACTATTACTGCAACAACTATCACTGCAACAACTATCACTGCTACAACTTTCACTGCAACAACTATCACGGCTACAACTATCACTGCAACAACTATCACTGCAACAACTATCACTGCTACAACTATCACTGCTACAACTATCACTGCAACAACTATCACTGCAACAACTATCACTGCTACAACTATCACTGCAACAACTATCACTGCTACAACTATCACTGCAACAACTATCACTGCTACAACTATCACTGCAACAACTATCACTGCTACAACTATCACTGCAACAACTATCACTGCAACAACTATCACTGCAACAGACAATATCACTGCAACAACTATCACTGCACAACTATCACTGCTACAACTATCACTGCAACAACTATCACTGCAACAACTATCACTGCTACAACTATCACTGCAACAACTATCACTGCACACTATCACTGCAACAACTATCACTGCTACAACTATCACTGCACAACTATCACTGCAACAACTATCACTGCAACAACTATCACTGCTACAACTATCTTCTACAATCCTGCAACAACTATCACTGCTACAACTATCACTGCAACAACTATCACTGCACACATCAGCCTATCACTGCAACAACTATCACTGCACAACTATCACTGCAACAACTATCACTGCTACAACTATCACTGCTACAACTATCACTGCAACAACTATCACTGCTACAACTATCACTGCAACAACTATCACTGCAACAACTATCACTGCAACAACTATCACTGCAACAACTATCACTGCTACAACTATCACTGCAACAACTATCACTGCAACAACTATCACTGCTACAACTATCACTGCTACAACTATCACTGCAACAACTATCACTGCTACAACTATCACTGCTACAACTATCACTGCACAACTATCACTGCAACAACTATCACTGCTACAACTATCACTGCTACAACTATCACTGCTACAACTATCACTGCTACAACTATCACTGCTACAACTATCACTGCAACAACTATTACTGCTACAACTATCACTGCTACAACTATCACTGCTACAACTATCACTGCTACAACTATCACTGCTCCAACTATCACTGCTACAACTATCACTGCTACAACTATCACTGCTACACTATCATGACACTCATGCAACTATCACTGCTACAACTATCACTGCATACAAACTATCTAGCACACTATACTGCACAACTATCACTGCTACAACTATCACTGCACAACTATCTCAACTCATGCTACAACTATCACTGCAACAACTATCACTGCACACTATCACTGCTACAACTATCACTGCTACAACTATCACTGCACAACTATCACTGCTACAACTATCACTGCTACAACTATCACTGCTACAACTACTCCACTGCTACAACTATCACTGCACAACTATCACTGCTACAACTATTCCTGTACAACTATCACTGCACAACTATCACTGCAACAACTATCACTGCTTACGAACTATCACTGCAACAACTATCACTGACTACGAACCTATCACTGCAACAACTATCACTGCATACATGCACTATCACTGCAACAACTATCACTGCACAACTATCACTGCTACAACTATCACTGCTACAACTATCACTGCTACAACTATCACTGCTACAACTATCACTGCTACAACTATCACTGCTACAACTATCACTGCTACAACTATCATGCAACAACTATCACTGCTACAACTATCACTGCTACACACACGACAATATCACTGCTACAACTATCACTGCTACAACTATCACTGCAACAACTATCACTGCACAACTATCACTGCTACAACTATCACTGCTACAACTATCACTGCTACAGACATCACTGCTACAACTATCACTGCTACAACTATCACTGCACAACTATCACTGCACAACTATCACTGCTACAACTATCACTGCAACAACTATCACTGCTACAACTATCACTGCAACAACTATCACTGCTAGCAACTATCACTGCTACAAGCTATCACTGCTACAACTATCACTGCTACAACTGCTATCTCACTCTGCTACAACTATCACTGCTACAACTATCACTGCTACAACTATCACTGCTACAACTATCACTGCTACAACTATCACTGCTACAACTATCACTGCTACAACTATCACTGCTACAACTATCACTGCTACAACTATCACTGCTACAACTATCACTGCTACAACTATCACTGCTACAACTATCACTGCAATAACTATCACTGCTACTACTATCACTGCAACACTATTATTATTATTATTATTATTATTCCCCACGTTGCACACGAACTTGATCTACAACAGCACATCCAACGTGTTGCATCCTACACGTGTTTATGGGTAATTAAACATCTCATTTGTATTTAATCTAAAATTTGCCCAGAGTTTTTTCAACTATTTCTAAAATTTATTTGTGTATGCTAATATCACAGGACAGTCTGTTCCAGCATTCTCTGACTGTTGGCGACAAAATACTTTACGCACGTTTGTGTTGCATCTTCCGCCGCGGAGTTTCATTCCGTTTCATTTTATGTTGAATCAGTGTATTTTAGATGGCATTTCCGTTTCAGGTATCAATTTTTAGC
Source organism: Cherax destructor (assembly GCA_009830355.1). NCBI lineage: Eukaryota > Metazoa > Arthropoda > Malacostraca > Decapoda > Parastacidae > Cherax > Cherax destructor. The sequence continues at coordinate 283,536 of WNWK01001073.1, read as the reverse complement.
AACTCAAAGGCTTGAACGAGATTTTTTTCCAAGAAATACATACGATATTCTGGTCCCCCCCCCCCCTTTCTTAAGTAAACTGAGGATGGCAAGTGAACAGCTTCTTCCAATTGAAGAGTGACAAGCGCATTTTATAATGGCAGAGTTGTTTCTGGTGTTTTGTAGTCGAAATTCCTGGTGGCGGCTCCACAGTGTTTGGTGTACTCAAGTCAGGTTCTGATGGACACTACAGGTGCCGCCTGTCATCACGACTTCCAAACAGAATACGTTTAACCTTCTTGTATTCAAAGTTCCTTACTTCGCATTGATCAGTAGTTAAGATCACACCTAATAAAGGAGGAACACCGACAAGTGGTAAACAGACTTGAGTACTTTAATTCTCTATTTACCAGTCGTAGCAGTAGTAGTAATAGTAGTAGTAGTAGTGGTGGAATTGGTGGGGGTTGTACTTAGTAGTAAAGGACACAAATAAACACTCACATCACTCCAAAAGAAGAAGACAGTGGTAACTGTAATTTACCATTAGTGGAGTTAAAAAGTAGTATGGTCTATATGTGACTGGAGCAGTTGATGACAGGCTGTCACTCCAGCCGGGGTCATTACCGTGGACTCGCCCAGGTGTTTACAAAGGTCACCTGTCCAGCCCTACAATCCGGATTCACCAAAGCGTTTCTGCCTTGTTGAAAAGTTGTGGATTATGCACTTGTAACGTCTTGTATAAATACAAGACCAACACTAACTGTTTACATGTGTAATGTTTAGAGGACAGGCGATGAAACACTATTTGTGTGTGTGTATATATATATATATATATATATATATATATATATATATATATATATATATATATATATATATATATATATATATATATATTATATATAATGTATGTGTAAGAGAGAAAAAGGGGAGGTAGATGGGAAGGAGGGTATGGAGGATGGGGAGACGGGAGAATGTATACACAATGTGGTCAAGCAGTGGTGTGTATAGTGTTGTCATTGTCAACCTGCTTCACAGTTTTCTGATATCCTGGGCTTGATCATACCTGCTGTTGAAACCGTGTATGGATTTTATTATTTCTCCTTTTCCATTTCTTGGTCTACGTCGTTGTGCTTCATTCACCCTGAGGCGGAAAACGTATTTCCTGACGTACCGACGTCTTATCTACGTCTTCATCTGCACGAATTCCCTGGCTCCCTCTCCTCGCATCTCAAACACCTGTCCCTATCCACTCTGTTTTCTGAGTATTGCTTATGACATGATCATATGCCTGCAACAGCTGGTAAAAAACACACACACACACACACACACTCAAGGAAAAAGATCTTGGGGTGAGTATAACACCAGGCACATCTCCTGAGGCGCACATCAACCAAATAACTGCTGCAGCATACGGGCGCCTAGCAAACCTAAGAACAGCATTCCGACATCTTAATAAAGAATCGTTCAGGACCCTGTACACTGTGTACGTTAGGCCCATACTGGAGTATGCAAAGGTTTGCAACGAGACTAGTCCCGGAGCTAAGGGGTATGTCCTACGAGGAGAGGTTAAGGGACATCGACCTGACGGCACTGGAGGACAGGAGAGATAGGGGGGACATGATAACGACATATAAGATACTGAGAGGAATTGACAAGGTGGACATAGACAGAATGTTCCAGAGATGGGACACAGCAACAAGGGGACACAGTTGGAAGTTAAAGACTCAGATGAATCACAGAGATGTTAGGAAGTATTTCTTCAGTCACAGAGTGGTCGGGAAGTGGAATAGTTTGGGAAGTGATATAGTGGAGGCAGGCTCCATACATAGTTTTAAGAAGAGGTATGATAAAGCTCATGGCGCAGGGAGAGTGACCCAGTAGCGGCCAGTGAAGAGGCGGGGCCAGGAGCTATGACTCGACCCCTGCAACCACAACTAGGTGAGTACACACACACACACAACACTACACACACACACACACCAGGCCAGGAACTGTGACTCGAACCCTCATTATAGCCAGCCACTATATGCTCATTATAGCCAGTCTGACACAGCTGACTCACCTGACACACCTGACACACCTGGCACACACATGACACGCCTGATACACACACACACACGACTGACACACCTGGCACACCTGATACACTTCGTACACACATGTCACACCTGACAAAAGCCACAAATACGATGTTAGGCTTTGAAATTAGGGAGTAGGGTAGTGGCGACCAGTAGCCGAGGCAGGAAAGTCGCGTCAGTAGAAAATACTCAAGAAATACCAGCAAGTACCACAGAGTCTTTCAGTAAACATAGGTAAGCTATATATTTTTTGTACCTGCTTAGATATGAAAAAGAATGAAATGAGGATACGAAACGCAGGAAAAATCATCTCACTGAACGAAAGGAACGTGTAAAAAAGAGGCCTAGGATTAGTAATGTCCGAGAAGCTGTCGTTTAGAGAGCACGGTAATGACAAATGCAGCAAAGAATATGAGAGTAACCGGGTGGTAATGAGAACCTTGAAATCAAGAGAAGTCAAGGCACTGACTTGTACTCTCACGTCTGCAACACTGAGCTGTTCTCACTACACTTGAAAGCAAGAGAGATATCAGAGCTGGAAAATGTACAGAGGTCGTTTACTTCTTGCATAGTCAACAAAGCGTCTTAACAACTGGGAACGCCTTAAAACACTTGAAAGGTAGTCTCTGGAATGGAAACAGAGAAAGATTTCTGGTAATGTATAGATGGAAAATATTTGAGGGTCAGGTCCACAACCTGTGCACTGCTCTTATAAGATACCTTAGGGTCAGGTCCACAACCTGTGCACTGCTCTTATAAGATACCTTAGGGTCAGGTCCACAACCTGTGCACTGCTCTTATAAGATACCTGAGGGTCAGGTCCACAACCTGTGCACTGCTCTTATAAGATACCTGAGGGTCAGGTCCATAACCTGTACACTGCTCTTATAAGATACTTGAGGGTCAGGTCCATAACCTGTACACTGCTCTTATAAGATACTTGAGGGTCAGGTCCATAACCTGTACACTGCTCTTATAAGATACTTGAGGGTCAGGTCCACAACCTGTGCACTGCTCTTATAAGATACCTGAGGGTCAGGTCCATAACCTGTACACTGCTCTTATAAGATACTTGAGGGTCAGGTCCACAACCTGTGCACTGCTCTTATAAGATACTTGAGGGTCAGGTCCACAACCTGTGCACTATATAAGATACTTGAGGGTCAAGTCCACAACCTGTGCACTGTATAAGATACTTGAGGGTCAGGTCCACAACCTGTGCACTGCTCTTATAAGATACTTGAGGGTCAGGTCCACAACCTGTGCACTGCTCTTATAAGATACCTGAGGGTCGGGTCCATAACCTGTGCACTGCTCTTATAAGATACTTGAGGGTCAGGTCCATAACCTGTGCACTGCTCTTATAAGATACTTGAGGGTCAGATCCACAACCTGTGCACTGTATAAGATACTTGAGGGTCAGATCCACAACCTGTGCACTGTATAAGATACTTGAGGGTCAGGTCCACAACCTGTGCACTGTATAAGATACTTGAGGGTCAGGTCCACAACCTGCTTCCTGTAATATCTTACTGGAGAGATGCTGCAGAAAGTGCAAGATAAAGCCAGTAAATAGCAGGGGCACTGTGGATACAACACGAGAACACTGTGTCAACATCCCAGGTCCAAGACTCTTCAACCTGCTACCAGCAGACAGCAGAAACACTGCTCGAACAAGTGTAGAAGTCTTCAATAAGGAACTGGATCAAGTGCCAAGTGCCAGATCAACCAGGTTGTGATGTATATATGGACCAAGGAGCCACTAAGAGCAATAGATTGGTTGATCAATCAACCATCCTGGACGCGCCTGACGGTGAAGTAGGCTAAACCTGTAAGGGACTTAATAAAACTGCGAATAGGAGGTACTGGGGTGTTTTACAAGGAAAATAAGAGTAGCTCTGGTTTGTGGGATCAAGAGCTCTTAACCAACATCAAGACAGCCTCACCTACCTTGAAGGAGGGTTATATTAAGTGGATAAAGCTGGAATAAGAGGGTGGAGACCTGGATAACGCGGCTAGGATAGAGACGGAATAAATAGGGTGAGAAGGGATAAAGGCAGGTGGATAAAGAGGGAGAGAGAGAGAGATAAAGAGGTAGAGGTCAATAAAGGGGGATAAAGAGAGGTGGATAAATAGGAGGATAAAGAGGCAGAGGTCAATATCCTGGCGCAGGAGCAGCAATATCCTGGCTGCTGCAGGAGGAAGACACTGTGAGGGGTACCTACTGTGAGGGATACCTGCTATGAGGGATACCTACTGTGAGGAGTACGTACTGTGAGGGGTACTTACTGTGTGGGGTACCTGTGTGGGGTACCTACTGTGTGGGGTACCTTCTATGAGGGGTACCGTTACTTGTATTACTGTTACTTGTGTTACTGTGACTTGTATTACTGTGACTTGTGTTACTGTGACTTGTATTACTGTGACTTGTATTACTGTGACTTGTGTTACTGTGACTTGTATTACTGTGACTTGTATTACTGTGACTTGTGTTACTGTGACTTGTATTACTGTGACTTGTGTTACTGTGACTTGTATTACTGTGACTTGTATTACTGTGACTTGTATTACTCTCTGTCTGTCTCTCTCTCTCTCCCTCTCTGTCTGTCTCTCTGTTTGTCTGTCTCTGTCTGTCTCTCTCTCTCTCTCTCTCTCTCTCTCTCTCTCTCCCTCTCTGTATGTCTCTCTGTCTCTCTCTCCCTCTCTGTCTGTCTCTGTCTGTCTCTGTCTGTCTCTCTGTTTGTCTGTCTCTGTCTGTCTCTATCTCTCTCTCTCTCTCTCTCTCTCTCTCTCCCTCTCTCTGTCTGTCTCTGTTTGTCTGTCTGTCTGTCTGTCTGTCTGTCTCTCTCTCTCTCTCTCTCTCTCTCTCTCTCTCTCTCTCTCTCTCTCTCTCTCTCTCTCCCTCTCTGTCTGTCTCTCTCTCCTCTCTGTCTGTCTCTCTCTCATCTCTCTCTCTCTCTCTCTCTCTCTCTCTCTCTCTCTCTCTCTCTTCTCTCTTCTCTCTTCTCTCTCTCTCTCTTCTCTCTTCTTCTGTCTGTCTTCTCTCTCTTCTCGTCTCTCTTCTTCTCCTTCTGTCTGTTCTCTGTCTGTCTGTCTGTCTGCTTCTGTCTGTCTGTCTGTCTGTCTGTCTCTCTCTCTCTCTCTCTCTCTCTCTCACTCTGTCTCTCTCTCTCACTCTCTGTTTCTCTCCCTCTCTGTCTGTCTCTCTCTCTCTCTCTCTCCCTCTCTGTCTGTCTCTCTGTCTCTCTTCCTCTCCGCCAGTCTCTCTCTCACACACAGGGGGAGAGAGGGAGAGAGAAAATTCTCGGTTTTGCTCCTTCTAATTGGACGAAATCGGACAAATTCGACTAACAGCCGACCAATCAGGAGCCTAACTCAATCATCTTCCACCAATCAGATTAGACTTAAGTCTCGTTCCTGAATTAAGTAAGACTTTTTCGATTTGCTGGAAGGAAGGACGGAGTGTCTTGCCTTGTTTTTGGTTCTCCCGGCTCTTGGTATCCCCCCCTTTCAGAGGGATAACCAGAACGGTGGTCACGGGGAAGCACTTAAACCGTAAGGGGCATTATGGGTATTAAAGATGGCCGAGTGTAACACCTGGGTATCTCTGTTGTCACTAATAAGGATAAGCAGTAAAGATACCCGGGTGTGGCGTTCGGTTTATCGCGGTAATAAAGGCATTTTCTGTGCTTCTAGCTTGTTATATAGATTTTTTTTTCGAAGACCTTTTTCTTTTACTCGTATGAGTTTTTTGCCGTAACTTTCTTAGTTATTTTATGTTATTTTTTTGGAGTGACTGGGAAGCAGCCTGTCCCACTGCTTCACCTCTCAATTCCTCACTTCCCTTGGGGAGGAATTACTGATCTCTGATTGGTTACTTGAAGATGACGAAGAGTTCCCCCAATTGGCTGAAGGCAACGTCAACAATCTCCTGTGCCCTGATTGGTCTCTAGAGCCGCACACTAGATACGGGGACCCCTGTACGGGGCCTTGGAACGCTAGTGGACATGAGACACCACCAGGAACGGAGACTCAACCCTCCTAACTACAACTAGGTGAGTCCACACCTACCACCACTCAAACATTAACAAGACTTCACTCAGAGGAGAGTGACCAGAGCGCCCGGCTCTCCATCAAACACACTCACGATTAAAAGAAACACTCAGAGCAGCAGACGCCGCAGATATAAATGAAAATACCACCAGCAAAGTTCACCTTAAATATTACAAACCAATTTTGTTGAAATAACCTCCACTTTACAAAACTTTTCTGCTCACCGCCACTTGACCACTGATTCTGAAATGCTTGTTACCACTTGGCAAAAACACTTCTTGATAGATACTTTGCCTTTGCGTATGTTCATATATATATATATATATATATATCTCGTGCCGAATAGGTAAAACTGATTAATTACAAAGAACTCGTTTAAAATTAAGCCCTTCCTAAAATTTTATCTTATACGTTTAAAGATATATTTTTTTTCATTTATGTTAATGTAAAAGTTAATTATTTTGTACCTAAAGAACCTTAGAAAATTTACCCAACCTTATAACAAGCGCAATTTAATTTAGCCTAATCCAACTAAATATATTTTAGATAAGTTTACAATAAATTTGCATACACAAATTTTCGCTTGCCCTATTATATATATATATATATATATATATATATATATATATATATATATATATATATATATATACATACATACATACATAAAATGTAGACTTCTCTCTAGTGATGATAATTCGTAAATGGAATATAAATAAAATAAAATATATGAGAGAGAGAGAGAGAGAGAGAGAGAGAGAGAGAGAGAGAGAGAGAGAGAGAGAGAGAGAGAGAGAGAGAGAGAGAGAGAGAGAGAGAGAGAGAGAGAGAGAGAGAGAGAGATAGAGAAGTGATTAATTATTAGATCAGATTATCGCCCGTCGGTCATGAGGGAATAAAGTTTGTTTTGGCAGGGCCTCTCCCGTCTGACTGACCGCTGGGATTTAGTGGAATTTGCTGGAGTAAAGTTCAAAGTAATGGCAGTGACCTTATTGTTTTTTAATTAGAGGAAGTATACCTTAATATTAATGGTGTTTTAGGGAGAACCTAGAAGTCCGGGGCAGCAGCTGCCAGGGATACCCCTCATACGCCTGGGGGATACCACTCACACGCCTGGGGGATACTACTCACACGCTAGGGGGATACCACTCACACGCCTGGGGGATACCACTCACACGCCTGGGGATACTACTCACACGCTAGGGGATACCACTCACACGCTTGGGGATACCACTCACACGCCTGGGGATACCACTCACACGCCTGGGGATACTACTCACACGCTAGGGGGATACCACTCACACGCCTGGGGGATACCACTCACACGCCTGGGGGATACCACTCACACGCCTAGGGGATACTACTCACACGCTACGCCTGGGGGATACTACTCACACGCTAGGGGGATACCACTCACACGCCTGGGGGATACCTCTCACACGCCTGGGGGATACTACTCACACGCTACGCCTGGGGGATACCACTCACATGCCTGGGTGATACTACTCACACGCCTAGTGGGATACTACTCCCACGCTAGGGGGATACCACTCACACGCCTAGTGGGATACTACTCACACGCTAGGGAGATACTACTCACACGCTAGGGGGATACCACTCACACGCCTGGAGGATACCACTCTCACGCCTGGAGGATACCACTCACATGTCTGGGGAAATACCACTTACACGCTCAGTGGGATAGCGCTCACACGCTTTGTGGATACCACTCACACGCCTGGGGGATACTACTCACACGCCTGGGAGGATACCACTCATACACCTGATGAAGGGATACCACTTACACACCTGGGAGGATATAACTCATTCTTCAGAGTGCAGACACTGTACTTCCCACTGCTTTTAGTATATGTGCAATTGTTTCTTCTTCAAATATCCGGGTGTTCGCTCTCTCTCACCACCTTCTAAACTCTTATTAAAATGCCCTCAAATTCTGCAGAATTCTCCATGATATTGTAACGTTCAATTTTTTGCAAGGAGACAATTCTTGTCCCGAGTTTTTGGAATTAGTTTGGCATCGGCGGAGATATTCTCCAGGTAGTGAAGGTTTGTGGAGGAAATGTTAGAGTTGGGGAAGGGGTTGATAGTGGGTGGAGGAGGTTGTTAGAGTTAGGGAAGGGGGTTGATCGTGGGTGGAGGGGGATGTTAGAGTTAGGGAAGGGGGTTGATCGTGGGTGGAGGGGATGTTAGAGTTAGGGAAGGGGTTGATCGTGGGTGGAGGGATGTTAGAGTTAGGGAAGGGGTTGATCGTGGGTGGAGGGAGATGTTAGAGTTAGGGAAGGGGTTGATCGTGGGTGGAGGGGGATGTTAGAGTTAGGGAAGGGGGTTGATCGTGGGTGGAGGGGGATGTTAGAGTTAGGGAAGGGGGTTGATCGTGGGTGGAGGGGGATGTTAGAGTTAGGGAAGGGGGTTGATCGTGGGTGGAGGGGGATGTTAGAGTTAGGGAAGGGGGTTGATCGTGGGTGGAGGGGGATGTTAGGATATGGGTGAGAATGTTGGTAGAGGGTGGAACAATTATTATTATTTTTAATATTATTATTATTATTATTATTATTATTATTATTATTATTATTATTATTATTATTATTATTATTATTTTTTATTATAACTAACATTATTATTACTATTTTGTTTGTGTTATAATTATTATTATTATTTTATTTTTAATATAATTATTGTTGTTATTATTATTATTATTAATCACGGAACAGGTTCTGTCTTATGTTATTCTTCACATTTTTTGCTTCCTATATTTATCATATTTCTAACAGTGTCTCCCACGGAGAACTATATCGAAATCTTTCTCGACATGTAAAGAGACCGGTAACCCAGGGTGGTACTGTAGTGAATGGAAGGCGTGCAGGAAAAGCCTTTATTAAAAGCACGTTTCACCCTGGTCACTGTTGCTTACCAGGTGAGGGCTTGCTGCCCCCCATCTCTCCCTGTGCTGCCCCCGTCTCTCATTGTGCTGCTCTCCGTCTCTCCCTGTGCTGCCCCCGTCTCTCATTGTGCTGCTCTCCGTCTCTCCCTGTGCTGCTCCCCGTCTCTCCCTGTGCTGCCCGCTCTCCTGTGCTGCCCCGTCTCTCCTGTGCTGCCCGTCCCCTGTGCTGCCCGTCTCTCCTGTTGCCCGTCTCATTGTGCTCTCCCATCTCTCCTGTGCTGCTCCCGTCTCTCCCTGTGCCCCGTCCTCCTGTGCTGCCCTCCGTCTCTCCTGTGCTGCTCCGTTTCTCCTGTGCTGCTCCCAGTCTCATTGCTGCCACGTCTCTCCGGCGCCCTCCGTCTCCCTGTGCTGCCCTCCGTCTCCCTGTGCTACTCCCCGCCTCATTGTGTGCTCCCCGTCTCTCATTGGCTGCCCCTCGTCTCTCCCTGTGCTGCCTCCGTCTCTCCTGTGCTGCTTCCGTCTCTCATTGTGCTCCCCGTCTCTCATTGTGCTGCCCGTCTCTCATTGTGCTGCTCCCCGTCTTCATTGTGCTGCCCGTCTTCCCTGTGCTGCCCCCGTCTCTCCTGTGCTGCCCCGTCTCTCATTGTGCTGCCCACGTCTCTCATTGTGCTGCCCACGTCTCTCATTGTGCTGCCCGTCTCATTGTGCTCCCGTGCATTGCTGCCCGTCTCATTGTGCTGCCCCATCTCTCATTGTTCTGCCCCATCTCTCATTGTTCTGCCCCTGTCTCTCATTGTGCTGCCCTGTGTCATTGTGCTGCCCCCTCTCTCAATGTGCTGCCCCATCTCTCATTGTTCTGCCCCCTGTCTCTCATTGTGCTGCCCCGTCTCTCATTGTGCGGCCCCGTCTCTCCCTATGCTGCCCCTCGTCTCTCCCTGTGCTGCCTCCCATCTCTTCCTGTGCTGCCCCTCGTCTCTCCTGTGCTGCCCGTCTCTCCCTGTGCTGCCCTTTCTCTCATGTGCTGCCCCCTGTCTCTCCCTGTGCTGTCCCCGTCTCTCCCTGTGCTGCCCCCGTCTCCCTATACTGCCCCTCTTCTCCCTGTGCTGCCCCCATCTCTCCATGTCCCTTCCCCGTCTCTCCTGTGCTACCCTCGTCTCTCCCTGTGCTGCCCCGTCTCTCCCTGTGCTTCCCTTCATCTCTCACTGTGTTGCCCCCGTCTCTCCCTGTGCTTCCCTCGTCTCTCCCTGTGCTGCCTCTGTCTCTCCCTGTGCTGCCCCCGTCTCTCCCTGTGCTGCCCCGTCTCTCCCTGTGCTGCCCCGTCTCTCCCTGTGCTGCCCCGTCTCTCCCTGTGCTACCCCGTCTCTCCTGTGCTGCCCCTCGTCTCTCCTAGTGCTGCTCCCCGTCTCTCCTATGCTGCTCCCCGTCTCTTCCTGTGCTGCCCATCGTCTCTCCCTTGCTACCCCTCGTCTCTCCCTGTGCTGCCCCGTCTCTTCCTGTGCTGCCCCGTCTCTCCCTGTGCTGCCCCCGTCTCTCCTGTGCTAACCCCGTCTCTCCCTGTGCTGCCCCTCGTCTCTCCCAGTGCTGCTTCCCGTCTCCCCTATGCTGCCCCCTGTCTCTCCCTGTGCTGCCCCCGTCTCTTTCTGTGATGCCCCTCGTCTCTCCCTGTGCTGCCCCCGTCTCTCCCTGGGCTGCCCCCGTCTCTCCCTTGGCTGCCCCCGTCTCTCCCTGGCTGCCCTCCGTCTCTCCTGGGCTGCCCCTGTCTCTCCCTGGGCTGCCCCCTGTCTCTCCCTGGGCTGCCCCCCGTCTCTCCCTGGGCTGCCCCCGTCTCTCCCTGGGCTGCCCCCGTCTCTCCCTGGGCTGCCCCCCGTCTCTCCCTGGGCTGCCCCCCGTCTCTCCCTGGGCTGCTGAATCATTGCGACGACTGGCCCAGCGCGTTTGATGTGAAGGAATTTGATGACCCAGAACTTGGTCTTTGTTACTTGGTAGCATTTGCCCTCTGTTTTATGTACACCTGTCACACCTCCACACACCTGTACCACTCCCCACATCTGTCACTCCCCACACACCTGTCACCCACACCTCACTTTCCGTACCCCTCGCAGACCAAAACACAATTCTTCACTCTGCTCTGAATATCTGGTGGCTGCTATCCACTCCCAGCAAGATCACCTTCATGTTTGTATATATATAAAATATATATATATATATATATATATATATATATATATATATATATATATATATATATATATATATATATATATATATAAATATGTCGTGCCGATTAGGTAAAACTTGCGATTTTGGCTTAAATAGCAACGCTCTTCTTGCCATATAGGACAAGCGAAAATTTGTGCATGCAATAATTTCGCCAAAATCATTCTGAATCTAAAGAAAAAAATATATTTCATTGTGTTTGTTTTTTATTAAATTAATGTTAACGTATCTAAAATATATTTAGTTGGGTTAGGCTAAATTTAATTGCGCTTGTTGTAATAAGGTTAGGTAGGTTTTCAAAGTTTCTCTTGGTACAAAATTATAAATTTTTACATTAGCATCAATGAAAAAATATATCTTTAAACGTATAAGAGAAAATTTTAGAAAGGACTTAATTTTAGATGAGTTATTGCTAATTGACCAGTTTTACCTAATCAGCATAACATATATGTGTGTGTGTGTGTGTGTGTTTGTGTGTGTGTGTGTGTGTGTGTGTGTGTGTGTGTGTGTGTGTGTGTGTGTGTGTGTGTGTGTGTGTGTGTGTGTGTGTGTGTGTGTGTGTGTATTTGAGTGAATAGGTAATGTAAATATTAATTTATTATTGCATAGAGTTACAGGTGTGAGGCAGAGAGAGAGAGAGAGAGAGAGAGAGAGAGAGAGAGAGAGAGAGAGAGAGAGAGAGAGAGAGAGAGAGAGAGAGAGAGAGAGAGAGAGAGAGAGACAGAGACAGAGAAAGATATAAAGGGAAAAAGGCTGAAAAGAAAGAATAATAAAATTGAGAGAGACATCTCTGCAGAATGAGAGATGACCTCAGCTGAGACACATGTTGACAGTGACATGTTACTTCTCCATCCCTCCCTCCCTCTCTATCTTTCTCTCTCCCTCCCTCTCTCCCCTCTCTCTCTCTCGCTCGCTCTCTTCTTCCTTCCCTCTCTCCCTCACCCCCTCTCTCTCATTATTCCCCTTCTTTTTTTCTTTCCTCTCCCTATTTTTTATTGTTCGTCTCTCTGACTCTCCCTCTTCCTTTCTCTCCCTCTTTAGTTCCATATTGTCCTACCCCTTTCCTCTTCCTTATTTACACTGCATATTTCTCCATTATTTTCTTTTCTTCCCTCCCTGTCACCTCCCCCATCGTTATCTCCTTCCATTGCTTCATCTTTCCAGAGTCTCCTTCTTTCCTCTCTCTCTCTCTCTCTCTCTCTCTCTCTCTTCTTTCTCTCTCTCTCTCTCTCTCTCTCTCTCTCTCTCTCTCTCTCTCTCTCTCCTCTCTCTCTCCTCTCTCTCTCTCTCTCTCTCTCTCCTTCCATCTTCTCCTCTCACTTCCTCTCTCCAACATTTGTGTGGCCCGGGTGCATAATTCCTTGTTGACGCTGTTACTTTGCTGGTACATGAGGACGGAGGGAGGAGGGGTGATGTGGGGAGAGGATTATAGAGAGGGAGGGGTTATAGAGGGGAGGGGTGATGATGGGGAGAAGGTGATAGAGGGGAGGGGCTGATAATGGGGATGGGTGATGGGGAAGGGGTGATTGAGGGGAGGGGTGATTGTGGGGAGGGTGTAATTGTGGGGGAGGAGGACGTAGTTGAGGGGGGTAGTGGCGTACGTGGGTGATGACTGACGGGGAGGGGTAGTGACGTAGGGGGTAACGTGTGACGGAGGGAGGGGAATAGTTGTGGAAAGAGAGGGAAGCAGAGGGAGAGGAAGCAGTGGGAGGGGAAGCCGAGGCAGAGGAAGCAGGAGGGAGAGCAAGGGTTAGGGAAGCATTGGAGGGGAAGCAGGGGTTGGGGTAAGCAATGGTAGGGAAAGCAGAGGTAGGGGAAGCAGGGGTAACGGAAGCAGTGGTCGGGGATGAAGGGAGAGGGGAAACAGGAGAGGGGAAGCAGGGGATGGAAAGCAGGTGGAGGGGAAGCAGGGAGGAAGCAGGGAAGGGAAGGAGGAAGGGGAAGCACCACTCTCTCCACCTCATCCTCCACCACACACTTCACCACATCCTCCACCACACACTCCACCACATCCTCCACCACACACACCACCACATCCTCCACCACACACTCCACCACATCCTCCACCACACACTCCACCACATCCTCCACCACACACTCCACCACATCCTCCACCACACACTCCAACACTACACACCTATTCTTCACACACTCCAACACTACACACCTGCTCTTCACACACTCCAACACTACACACCTGCTCATCACACACTCCAACACTACACACCTGTTCCTCGAACACTCCAACACTACACACCTGCTCTTCACACACTCCAACACTACACACCTGCTCATCACACACTCCAACACTACACACCTGTTCCTCGCACACTCCAACACTACACACCTGCTCTTCACACACTCCAACACTACACACCTGTTCTTCACACACTCCAACACTACACACCTGTTCTTCACACACTCCAACACTACACACCTGCTCTTCACACACTCCAACACTACACACCTGCTCTTCACACACTCCAACACTACACACCTGCTCTTCACACACTCCAACACTACACACCTGCTCTTCACACACTCCAACACTACACACCTGCTCTTCACACACTCCAACACTACACACCTGCTATTCACACACTCCAACACTACACACCTGCTCTTCACACACTCCAACACTACACACCTGTTCCTCGCACACTCCAACACTACACACCTGCTCTTCACACCAACACTACACACTGTTCTACACTAACACTACACACCTGCTCTTCACACACTCCAACACTACACACCTGCTCTTCACACACTCCAACACTACACACCTGCTCTTCACACACTCCAACACTACACACCTGCTCTTCACACACTCCAACACTACACACCTGTTCCACGCACACGTCACCTCAACACATCTTTTCACTCGTCTCTGTCACCAGATTTCCTACAGTACGCACAAGTGCTTTTTATATCTCCCGTGCTTTATGTCTGTCTGTCTGTCCTTGTTTCTGTCCGTGTCCTTCCTTGTGTCTTTTTCTGTCATTGTGTATGCCAGCCTTCATGTGTGTGTGTCTGTCTAGGTGTCTGTGTCCCTTTGTCTGTCCTTGTATCTGTCGTTGTGTCTGTGTCTGTCGTAACTTAGTGTCTCTCGTTGTACCTGTGTCGTTGTACCTGTGTCGTTGTACCTGTGTCAGTGTACCTGTGTCGTTGTACCTGTGTCGTTGTACCTATGTTGTTGTACCTGTGTCGGTGTACCTGTGTCGTTGTACCTGTGTCGTTGTACCTGTGTCGTTGTACTTGTATCGTTGTACCTGTGTCGTTGTACCTGTATCGTTGTACCTGTGTCGTTGCCCCTGTGTCGTTGTACCTGTGTCGTTGCCCCTGTGTCGTTGTACCTGTGTCGTTGTACCTATGTCGTTGTGTGTGTCTTTTGTTACTGATTCCCCCTATCATCTTTTGTTTCCTCAGACTCCCTCCTTTCTCTAGCTTTACTTGTCTTTACTTGTCTTTACTTGTCTTTATTTGTCATCCAGACCTTGTGTTGACACCTTCACTCTCACAAACACACTACCAACTCTTCCTTCTTAATGGGATGTTTATGATTCACTGATGTCATAATGAGATCCAGAGTGTCTTCACTCTGGTTCTCATTATCTTTTCTGTAGGATTTCTCAGCATGAAATATGTGCACTGTGCAATGTGCATGTCTCAACGTGTCCTAACATGTTAAGTGATTTGCAGGATATAACATCCATAGTGTTGTAAATATTGAGACACATGAATATTGTTTTTAATAATGAGACACATCAATATTGCTGTAATAATGAGACACATCAATAATGCTGTAATAAGGAGACACATCAATATTGTTGTAATAATGATACACATCAATATTGTTTTTAATAATGAGACATCAATATTGTTGTAATAATGAGACACATCAATATTGTTGTAATAATGAGAGACATCAATATTGTTTTTAATAATGAGACACATCAATATTGTTGTAATAGTGAGACACATCAATATTGTTTTTAATAATGAGACATCAATATTGTTGTAATAATGAGACACATCAATATTGTTTTTAATAATGAGACACATCAATATTGTTGTAATAATGAGACACATAAAAATTGTTGTAATAATGAGACACATCAATATTGTTGTAATAATGAGACACATCAATATCGTTGTAATAATGAGACACATCAATATCGTTGTAATAAGACATATGATATACAGTGGAATCATTAGCAATACAGTACAGTGTTTACTGTAGAAGACATGAATCTTCAGTACAGAACTGTACACTACACGGTACAGTGTACACTACACGGTTCAGTGTACACTACACTGTACAGTGTACACTGCATGGTAGAGTATACACTGCACGGTACAGAGTACACTGCACGGTACAGTGTACACTACACAGTACAGCGTACACAGTAATGCGATTCACAGATCAGAAAGATTTCAGTAACTTAAGTTGTAATATCAAGTATAACTCTGTCAACATAACTACAAGTTGAAAAAGATTAATAATCCATTATACGAGTGTTATATTAACTTAAATGTATAATGTAAAACAGGAATAAACCAAAATGAAAGAAACTATATTGTCAGTGTCTGTTGTTGTGTCTCGTTTGTCTGTGTCGTTGTGTCTGTCTTTGTGTCTGAGTCTTTCCTTGAGTCTGTGTTTGTGTCAGCAACACAAAAAACAACAACTGCATAACTTTTACCTACATCTTGTATTATTTTCGAAATAAAACATTTAATAATAATTATAATTAAGTATAATAGCTGTAATTATAATTATTGAGATGTGTTCTATATCATCTTTACTTTGGCTTTTTTTTTTTTGCATTTTTTAAGGATTTTCTGGCAGGAAATAATATTTATATTTTCCAGGCATGGGGGGGGCAAGGGGTGTTTAAGCAGGTGGTTTAGTTGAGAGCAGCAGGTGGGGTAGCTAGGGGGCAGGAGGTAGGGTAGCTAGGGGGCAGGAGGTGGGGTAGCTAGGGGCAGGAGGTAGGGTAGCTAGGGAGCAGGAGGTGGGGTAGCTAGGGGGCAGGTGGTGGGGTAGCTAGGGGACAGGTGGTGGGGTAGCAAGGGGGCAGGTGGTGGGGTAGCTAGGGGGCAGGAAGTGGGGTAGCTGGGGGTCAGCAGGTGGGGTAGCTGGTGTTAGCAGGTTGAATAACTGGGGTTAGCAGGTGTAATAGCTGAGGTTAGCAGGTGGGGTAGCTGGTGTCAGTAGGTGGGGTCAGCAGGTGGGGTAGCTGGGGTCAGCAGGTGGGGTAGCAGGGGTCAGCAGGTGGGGAAGGTTGGGTTAGTAGGTGGGGTATCTGGTGTAAGCAGGTGGGGTAGCTGAAGTCAGCAGGTGGGGTAGCTGGGGTCAGCAGGTGGGTCAGCTATTGTCAGCAGGTGGAGTAGCTGGGGTCAGCAGGTGGAGCATCTGGGGTCAGCAGGTGGAGTAGCTGGGGTCAGCAGGTGGAGCATCTGGGGTCAGCAGGTGGAGTAGCTGGGGTCAGCAGGTGGAGCAGCTGGGGTCGGCAGGTGAAGCAGCTGGGGTCAGCAGATGGGGTAGCTGGGGTCAGCAGAAGAGGTATCTGAGGTCATGTCTCCCATTACCTCCATCAGTGAGGTGAGTGGCTTACATAAAAACACAAAAAATTACAGCCAGAAAGTTGGGGCATGAGATGGGAGTCTAATGTGGGAAAGAGTAGAGAGGAAGAGGGTGAGAAGGAGGGGAAAACGCCAGGAGAGAAGAATAAAGAGAAGGCGTGAGAAAGGGAGGGATAATGGAGGAGATAGTGGGGAGTGAGTGAAGGAGGGTGAAAGAGCCTAAGAAGGAGAAAGTGGGAGAAAGTTAGATGATACGGAGGGGAGGAAGAAAGAGAGGCTTGAGCATAGGAAGTGAGGAAGAGGGGTGAGGTTAGGGGCTAGGAGGCGGAAAGAAACTAGGAGTTAGAATGAAGGATAGAGGAAAAGAAAACAGCTCCTCTAACTTCTATAGTAGTAATAACGTCTAGCTAACTTCCAGTATAGATGTGCTTAGTCAGTATCTGTAATGACTGTGTATTCTATACTAGGTAACTTTCTATGCTGATTCTAAACATCAAGGCTATGATGCTGTTAAAGAAAGAGAGAGAGAGAGAGAGAGAGAGAGAGAGAGAGAGAGAGAGAGAAGACAGAGAGAGAGATAGAGAGAGACCGACCGACCAAAAGGCAGAACTAGGCATTGATACAGACAACAATAATATATATATGTTGGTTGTATTACCTCCAGTAATACACGTACGTGAGGCGGCACAAGTATTATGCAAGACACGGTACATGATAATTTCATATACATGACACTATACATGATAACCTCTTACACATGACACGACACAACCTACTGTGTATTACTCCTGGAGTATACACAGTACTCCGTATCATGTAACAGTCGATAAATTTTCAAAAAAAAAAAAATCACTACACCAAAACAGTGATGTAATGCAGAGATTAAATGACTCAGGAAAATCGTAAAAATGTGGAAATGTGTAAAAAAAATGTGAGATGACTGTGAGTTTAGAATAAACTTCGTGTGTCTTCTTTAATAAAGAGTAAATTATTTAGTTTCCCGTCTAGATGCTTTCCGTCGAGAAACTTTACACATTTTTAAAAGACCATTAACGTTTCCGCGGAGATAACATCCCTGAGTTCCAGCATCTTCACCTCCACCCTGTGTGTACTCACCTATTTGTACTCACCTATTTGTACTCACCTATTTGTACTCACCTATTTGTGATTGCAGGGGTCGAATCATAGCTCCTGGCCCCGCCTCTTCACTGATTACTACTAGGTCCTCTCTCTCCCTGCTCCATGAGCTTTATCAAACCTCGTCTTAAAACTATGTATGGTTCCTGCCTCCACTACGTCACTTTCTAGGCTATTCCACTTCCTGACAACTCTATGACTGAAGAAATACTTCCTAACATCCCTTTGACTCATAGGAGTCTTCAACTTCCAATTGTGACCCCTTGTTTCTGTGTCCCCTCTCTGGAACATCTTGTCTCTGTCCACCTTATCTATTTCTCGCAGTATTTTATGTCGTTATTATGTCTCCCCTAACCCTCCTGTCCTCTAGTGTCGTCAGGCCGATTTCCCTTAACCTTTCTTCGTAGGACAATCCCCTTAGCTCTGGGACTAGTCTTGTTGCAAATCTCTAATTTCTTGACGTGCTTGACCAGGTGTGGGTTCCAAACTGGTGCTGCATACTCCAGTATGGGCCTGACGTATATGGTGTACAGAGTTTTGAACGATTCCTTAGTGAGGTATTGGAACGCTATTCTTAGGTT
>WNWK01001073.1:212500-262500 GCA_009830355.1 Cherax destructor | reverse complement strand
ACAGGACAGGCTACTAGCCTGGTCCAGCAACTGGCTCCTTGAATTTAACCCCTCCAAATACAAAGTCATGAAGATCGGGGAAGGGCAAAGAGGACCGCAGACAGAGTATAGGCTACGTGGCCAAAGACTCCAAACCTCACTCAAGAAAAAAGATCTTGGGGTGAGTATAATACCGAGCACATCTCCTGAGGTGCACATCAACTAGATAACTGCTGCAGCATACGGGCGTCTGGTAAACCTATGAATAGCGTTCCGATACCTCAGTAAGGAATCGTTCAAGACTCTGTACACCGTGTACGTCAGGCTCATACTGGAGTATGCAGCACCAGTTTGGAACCCACAACTGGTCAAGCACGTCAAGAAATTAGAGAAAGTGCAAAGGTTTGTAACAAGACTAGTCCCAGAGTTAAGGGGATTGTCCTACGAAGAGAAGGTTAAGGGAAATCGGCCTGACGACACTGGAGGACAGGAGAGCCAGGTTAGACATGATAACGACATACAAAATATTGAGAAGAATTGATAAGGTGAACAGAGACAAGATGTTCCAGAGATGGGACACAGAAACAAGGGGTCACAATTGGAAGTTGAAGACTCCGATGAGTCAAAGGAATGTTAGGAAGTATTTCTTCAGTCATAGAGTTGTCACAAAGTGGAATAGCCTAGAAAGTTACATAATGGAGGCAGGAACCATACATAGTTTTAAGACGAGGTTTGAAAAATCTAAAGGAGCAGGGAGTAGTAGCAATCAGTGAAAAGGCGGGGCCAGGAGCTATGACTCGACTCCTTCAACCACAAATAGGTGAGTACACACACACACACACACACAAATGATAAGGCAAACTAACACTACAATAGACAGGTTACTAGGAGGATGATAGACAGGTTACTAGGAGGATGATAGATAGGTTACTAGAAGGATGATAAACAGGTTACTAGAAGGATGATAGACAGTTTACTAGGAGGAGGATAGACAGGTTAAAGTAAGGATGATAGAGAGACAGACAGACCGGTTAATATAAGAATTATAGACAGGTTAATATAATGACAGACAGGTTGCTACAAGCATGACAGAAACAGACAGAACTCCACACAGACAAGCTAGACAGAGACAGACAGTCAGACAGAACTCGACATAGACAAGCATGTCAGAGACAGACAAACTCTGGTATACATACTCAACATTAAAGTAATCATGTGGGGCGCGAGTAAGATTGGATTACCTTAATGTAATCATGAGAGCAGTCGATGCCTAGTATATACAAACTTCATTTATATTCTATGGTCCTCACCCTAGTTGTTAAGGGAGAAGTGGAGGAGTATTTTAATTGGTCTCTCTCTCTTTCTCTCTCTCTCTCTCTCTCTCTCTCTCTCTCTCTCTCTCTCTCTCTCTCTCTCTCTCTCTCTCTCTCTCTCTCTCTCCTTTCTCTTCTCTATCTCTCATACACTTTCTAAGCGTGTCTATAAGGGTTACATTTAAAAGGCTCTACACATGTTTGACAACCCAACAGCTGTTATTGAACCTGTGTTCACTGTAAAGCCTGACCAGACCAGTTTTTAAAACATTCCTTTAACATAATATCAAACATAAATAAGAGAGAGTTAAGTTTGAAATTAAGCAACACCTGGTTGCCCGTCTTGCGGTATAGGAGCTGTATGTTTTAAACTTCCACGTATGAATATGGATACTAGCATCTCTCAGAATGCTGGCGCCAGATGTGAGTCTCCCAGCACTGTCTTCTGTTTTGTTTAGGAAGGATGTGAAGGGGGAAGGGAGGCAGTCCAAGAGTGTCAGTCTTCTTTAATAATAATAATAATAATAATAATAATAATAATAATAATAATAATAATAATAATAATAATAATAATAATAATAATAATAATAATAATAATAATAATAATCTATATAAATAAAAATGTAAATGTTCGTTTGTTCAAAATAGTAAAACTCCGAAAATTCTTCGCCGATTACGTATTTTGAAATTTTGACACAACGTTGCATTCGAATACGCGCGTGTTTCTATATACCTACTTGCTTTTTTTGAAAAATACACGCTATACTAAATATTTTACTACAGAGAGAGTGCGTGTTCTAGAGTCGGAAACCAGACAATCTCTATGAACTGAAGAATTTATGGGAAAAATAGGGTTACGTTCCTAGGAGCCCCAAAAAAGCCAAACAACAATTTTTTAGGCCTCCACATCTTACAAAAATAAAAGTGAATATGTATATATATATATATATATATATATATATATATATATATATATATATATATATATATATATATATATATATATATATATATACATATAAAAGATAAAGAATCTAACACAAAGTGGGAGTTGTCACAGTTGCTCTTTGCTGATGACACTGTGCTTTTGGGAGATTCTGAAGAGAAGTTCCAGAGGTTGGTGGATGAGTTTGGTAGGGTATGTAAAAGAAGAAAATTAAAAGTGAATGTGTTCAGATATTTGGGAGTGGATGTGTCAGCAGATGGGTATATGAAGGATGAGGTGAATCATAGAATTAATGAGGGGAAAAAGGTGAGTGGTGCACTGAGGAGCTTGTGGAGACAGAGAACTTTATCAGTGAAAGCAAAGAGGGGAATGTATGAGAGTATAGTTATACCAACACTCTTGTATGGGTGTGAGACATGGGTTGTGAATGTTGCAACAAGGCGAAGGCTGGAGGCAGTGGAGATGTCGTGTCTGAGGGCAGTGTGTGGTGTGAATATAATGCAGAGAATCCGTAGTTTGGAGATTAGGAGGAAGTGTGGGATTACCAAAACTATTATCCAGAGAGCTGAGGAGGGGTTGCTGAGATGGTTTGGACATATAGAAAGGATGGAGCAAAATAGAATGACTTCGAGAGTGTATAAATCTGTAGTGAAGGGAAGGCGGGGTAGGGGTCAGCCTAGAAAAGGTTGGAGGGAGGGGGTAAAGGAGGTTTTGTGTCAGAGGGGCTTGGACTTCCAGCAAGCGTGCGTGAGCGTGTTAGTTAGGAGCGAATGGAGACAAATGGATTTTAGGACTTGATGTGCTGTTGGAGTGTAGGCAAGGTAACATTTATGAAGGGTTTCAGGGAAACCGGCAGGCCGGACTTGATTCCTGGAGATGGGAAGTACAGTGCCAGCACTCTGAAGGAGGGGTGTTAATGTTGCAGTTTTGTAGCTGTAGTGTAAGCACGCCTCTGGCAAGACAGTGATGGAGTGAATGATGATGAAAGTTTTTCTTTGTCGGGCCACCCTGCCTTGGTGGGAAATGGCCGATGTGTTAATAAATATATATATATATATATATATATATATATATATATATATATATATATATATATATATAATCTTTAAATTGTATGGTTTAGATCTAGACACGGATTGCTTCTCACATGGACAATTATATGTTGCGTGTTCTAGAGTCGGCAAAATAGTCTTTAGAATTGTGCAGTTTAGATCTAGACATGGATTGCTTCTCACTTGGACAATTATATGTTGCGTGTTCTAGAGTCGGCAAACCAGACTGAGCCACAGCAACGCGTGGCCGGGTACAGCTAGTAATAATAATAATCTTTATTTCTACAAGTACATGATACAACTTATTCAGACCATAGCTGACATAAGTGACATACTATACAGAAAGCCCCTAGTTTTGCAAAACATTTCGGGCAACTTAGGTGCGACCCACACCAGTCACCTAACACCCAGGTACCTACTTGCTGCTAGATGAACAGGGACTGCAGGTGAACACGGACCTCAGTGTGTGAGCTGAGTGCGCTACCAATCGAGCTGCGGGACAAAGACTGACAATAAATTTACTCTTTGTAAATTTACTCTTTATAAATGCCTTAACTTCGGCCATTAGCTTGGGTCAGTTGGTGACTTTGACTTGCCTAGCGTGGGCCAGTAGGCCTTCTGCAGTTCTCCTTATTTTTTATGTTCTTAAGTTGACTGACTGCCTTGCTTCTTGCAACATTCACCCTCAGGTTGAATGTTGCATCACTTACCTTGTTACTCCAGCTCCAGTATTAACTGATGCTGTCTAGAGATGACGTGTATATTCTCAGCAGATGTCATCACTTGTCCCAGGATGATACAACTGTTGACTAATGATGAGTAACTGAGGACAGTGGTCATTTCCTCTCTTGAATAAGTCAGTGTTAGCGTGCAGTCATCTGTGCAACTGCACAAATGTGTTTTTTTCATTGATGCAGTGACTGGTGCTACACAGCAGAGTGCTTCAATAAATGATCAGCTGTACAGCGACCTTCACTGAAACAGTACTGGCACTCACCTAGTATCCAGTCTAGAAAATGCAGCCATTGGTTCAGTGATTATTTTGTCAAAACTTTTACCAGGAACTGACGGCAGTGACACTACCAGAATTTAGGAACCGTTGGGAACTTCATAATTGCCGAGGTGCCTATAGGGACCTCGGGGGAAATTATTAACGAGGTGGCTGTAGGGACCTCGACGAAACTATTACTGAGGTGCCTGTATGGACATTGGGGAAAACTATTACTGAGGTGCCTGTAGGGACATCAGGGAAACTATTACCGAGATGATGTAAGGACCTCGGGGAGACTATTACTGAGGTGTCTATAGGGACCTCGGAGAAACTATTACCGAGGTGCCTGTAGGGACCTCAGGGAAAGTATTACCGAAATGCCTGTGGGGACATCAGAGAAAGTATTACCGAGGTGCCTGTAGGGACCTCGGGGAACTTTAAAGAGACTTCTAACATAAATAATTTAATGATTTTTTTAAATGACGTTCATTATATATACTTGGAATAATAATATTTGTGTTGAGTGTTTACGTTCTTTGCTTTTATTTTTTGTTGATTTTATCCTTCTTTTTATTGTGGTGTGTGCATTTTGTATGACAGTGGGTGCTGAGTCATCTACGTGGTTACAGTGACCAGTAAGTGCCATAAGAGCTTCTTTTTTGAATTGGCACTAAATTGGTACCACATTGGCCAGAATTTCTCCATACCAGCAAAACCATGTACTCTGTGTTAGACAGTGTTGAAACCCATGTACTCTGTGTTAGGCAGTGTTGAAACCCATTTACTCTGTGTTAGACAGTGTAGAAACCCATGTACTCTCTGTTAGACAGTGTTGAAACCCATGTACTCTGTGTTAGGCAGTGTTGAAACCCATTTACTCTGTGTTAGACAGTGTAGAAACCCATGTACTCTCTGTTAGACAGTGTTGAAACTCATGTACTCTGTGTTAGACAGTGTTGGTACGTTTGTTATGTGATGCTGGCTGCTCAGTAGATCTGTGCAGTGATCCTGAACTCTCCTGTGTTCAGCCTCTCCTGTGTTCACCTCTCCTGTGTTTACCTCTCCTGTGTTCACCTCTCATGTGTTCACCTCTCCTGTGTTGACATTCCCTATGTTCACCTCTCCTGTGTTCACCTCTTCTGTGTTCACTTTTCCTGTGTTCACCTCTTCTGTGTTCACTTTTCCTGTGTTCACCTCCCCTATGTTCACCTCCCCTGTGTTCACCTCTACTGTGTTCACCTCTCCTGTGTTCACCTCCTGTGTTCACCTCCCCTGTGTTCACCTCCCCTGTGTTCACCTCCCATGTGTTCATCTCTCCTGTGTTCACCTCTCCTGTGTTCACCTCTCCTGTGTTCACCTCTCCTGTGTTCACCTCCCCTGTGTTCACCTCTCCTGTGTTCACCTCTCTTGTGTTCACCTCTCCTGTGTTCATCTCTCTTGTGTTCAGCCTCTCCTGTGTTCAGCCTCTCCTGTGTTCACCTCTCCTGTGTTCACCTCTCCTGTGTTCACCTCTCCTGTGTTCACCTCTCCTGTGTTCACCTCCCCTGTATTCAGCCTCTCTTGTGTTCAGCCTCTCCTGTGTTCACCTCTCCTTTGTTCACCTCTCCTATGTTCACCTCCCCTGTGTTCACCTCTCCTGTGTTCAGCTTCTTCAGTGTTTACTTCTCCTGTGTTCACCTCTCTTGTGTTCACCTCTCCTGTGTTCACCTCTCCTATGTTCACCTCTCCTGTGTTCACCTCTCCTGTGTTTACCTCTCCTGTGTTCACCTCTCCTGTGTTCACCTCTCCTGTGTTCACCACTTCTGTGGTCACCTCTCCTGTGTTCACCTCTCCTGTGTTCACCTCTCCTGTGTTCACCTCTCCTGTGTTCACCTCTCCTGTGTTCACCTTTCTTGTGTTCACCTCCCCTGTGTTCACCTCTCTTGTGTTCACCTCTCCTGTGTTCACCTCTCTTGTGTTCACCTCTTCTGTGTTCACCTCTCTTGTGTTCACCTCTCCTGTGTTCACCTCTCCTGTGTTCACCTCCCCTGTGTTCACCTCTCCTGTGTTCACCTCTCCTGTGTTCACCTCTCCTGTGTTCACCTCTCCTGTGTTCACCTCTCTTGTGTTCACCTCCCCTGTGTTCACCTCTCTTGTGTTCACCTCTCCTGTGTTCACCTCTCTTGTGTTCACCTCTCCTGTGTTCACCTCTCTTGTGTTCACCTCTCCTGTGTTCACCTGTCCTGTGTTCACCTCCCTGTGTTCACCTCTCCTGTGTTCACCTCTCCTGTGTTCACCTCTCCTGTGTTCACCTCTCCTGTGTTCACCTCTCTTGTGTTCACCTCCCCTGTGTTCACCTCTCCTGTGTTCACCTCTCTTGTGTTCACCTCTCCTGTGTTCACCTCTCCTGTGTTCACCTCTCCTGTGTTCACCTCTCCTATGTTCACCTCTCCTGTGTTCACCTCTCTTGTGTTCACCTCTCCTGTGTTCACCTCTCCTGTGTTCACCTCTCCTGTGTTCACCTCTCTTGTGTTCACCTCTCCTGTGTTCACCTCTCCTGTGTTCACCTCTCCTGCTGTGTTCACCTCTCCTGTGTTCACCTCTCCTGTGTTCACCTCTCCTGTGTTCACCTCTCCTGTGTTCCCCTCTCCTGTGTTCACCTCTCCAGTGTTCACCTCTCCTGTGTTCACCTCCCTGTGTTCACCTCTCCTGTGTTCACCTCTCCTGTGTTCACCTCTCCTGTGTTCACCTCTCCTGTGTTCACCTCTCCTGTGTTCACCTCTCCTGTGTTCACCTCTCCAGTGTTCACCTCTCCTGTGTTCACCTCTCCTGTGTTCACCTCTCCTGTGTTCACCTCTCCTGTGTTCACCTCTCCTGTGTTCACCTCTCCTGTACTCACCTAGTTGTACTCACCTAGTTGTGGTTGCAGGGGTCGAGTCAAAGCTCCTGGCCCCGCCTCTTCACTGGCCGCTACTGGGTCACTCTCCCTGCGCCATGAGCTTTATCATACCTCTGCTTAAAGCTATGTATAGAGCCTGTCTCCACTACATCGCTTCCTAAACTATTCCACTTCCCGACAACTCTGTGACTGAAGAAATACTTCCTAACATCTCTGTGATTCATCTGAGTCTTCAACTTCCATCTGTGTCCCCTTGTTGTTGTGTCCCATCTCTGGAACATTCTGTCTCTGTCCACTTTGTCAATTCCTCTCAGTATCTTATATGTTGTTATCATGTCTCCCCTATCTCTCCTGTCCTCCAGTGTCGTCAGGTCGATTTCCCTTAACCTCCCCTCGTAGGACATACCCCTTAGCTCCGGGACTAGTCTTGTTGCAAACCTTTGCACTTTCTCGAGCTTCTTCACATGCTTGGCTAGGTGTGGGTTCCAAACTGGTGCTGCATACTCCAATATGGGCCTAACGTACACAGTGTACAGGGTCCTGAACGATTCTTTATTAAGATGTCGGAATGCTGTTCTTAGGTTTGCTAGGCGCCCATATGCTGCAGCAGTTATTTGGTTGATGTGCGCCTCAGGAGATGTGTCTGGTGTTATACTCACCCCAAGATCTTTTTCCTTGATTGAGGTTTGCAGTCTCTGGCCCCCTAGGCTGTACTCCGTCTGCGGTCTTCTTTGCCCTTCCCCAATCTTCATGACTTTGCACTTGGTGGGGTTGAACTCCAGGAGCCAGTTGCTGGACCAGGCTTGCAGGCTGTGTTCACCTCTCCTGTGTTCACCTCTCCTGTGTTCACCTCTCCTGTCAGCTGCTCGTGCAACACTGTCAGCTGCTCGTGCAACACTGTCAGTTGCTCGTGCAACACTGTCAGCTGCTCGTGCAACACTGTCAGTTGCTCGTGCAACACTGTCAGCTGCTCGTGCAACACTGTCAGCTGCTCGTGCAACACTGTCAGCTGCTCGTGCAACACTGTCAGTTGCTCGTGCAACACTGTCAGCTGCTCGTGCAAAAACTGTCAGTTGCTCGTGCAACACTGTCAGTTGCTCGTGCAACACTGCCAGCTGCTCGTGCAACACTGTCAGCTGCTCGTGCAACACTGTTAGCTGCTCGTGCAACACTGTCAGCTGCTCGTGCAACACTGTCGCTCTCGTGCAACACTGTCAGCTGCTCGTGCAACACCTGTCAGCTGCTCGTACCACTGTCAGCTGCTCGTGCAACACTGTCAGCTGCTCGTGCAACACTGTTAGGTGCTCGTGCAACACTGTCAGCTGCTCGTGCAACACTGTTAGCTGCTAGTGCAACACTGTTAGTTGCTCGTGCAACACTAGCAACTGTCCTCACTCTCCCTCATCTTCCCTCACTTTCTCTGTCTCCCTCACTTTTTCTCACTCTACCTCACCTTCTCTCACATTCCCTCACCCTCCCTAACCCTCCCTCACCCTCCCTCACCCTCCCTCACCTTCCCTCACCCTCCCTCACCCTCCCTCACCCTCCCTCACCTTCTCTCACCCTCCCCCACCCTCCCTCACCCTCCCTCACCCTCCCTCACCCTCCCTCACCCTCCCTCACCTTCTCTCACCCTCCTCACCCTCCCTCACCCTCCCTCACCTTCCCTCACCCTCCCTCACCCTCCATCACCCCCTCACCCTCCCTCACCCCCTCACCCTCCTCACCCCCCCTCACCTTCTCTCACCCTCCCTCACCCTCCCTCACCCCCCCCACCCTCCCTCACCCTCCCTCACCCCCTCACCCTCCCTCACCCTCCCTCACCTTCCCTCAACCTCCCTCACCCTCCCTCACCCTCCCTCACCCTCCCTCACTCTCCCTCACCTTCCCTCCCACCCTCCCTCACCCTCCCTCACCCTCCCTCACCCTCCCTCACCCCTCCCTCACCCTCCCTCACCTTCCCTCAGCCTCCCTCACCCTCCATCACCCTCCCTCACCC
Organism: Cherax destructor; assembly: GCA_009830355.1. Taxonomy (NCBI): domain Eukaryota; kingdom Metazoa; phylum Arthropoda; class Malacostraca; order Decapoda; family Parastacidae; genus Cherax; species Cherax destructor. Next base: position 253,342 of record WNWK01001073.1, on the reverse strand, counting down.
TCCCTCACCCTCCCTTCCCTCCCTCACCTTTCCTACCCTCCCTCACCCTCCCTCACCCCCTCACCCTCCCTCACCCTCCCTCACCCTCCCTCACCCTCCCTCCACCCTCCCTCACCCTCCCTCACCCCCTCACCCTCCCTCACCCCCCCTCACCCTCCCTCACCTTCTCTCACCCTCCCTCCCCTCTCACCCTCCCTCACCCTCCCTCACCCTCCCTCACCCTCCCTCACCCTCCCTCACCCCCCCTCACCTCCCTCACCCCCTCACCCTCCCTCCCTCCCTCACCCACCCTCACCCTCCCTCACCCTCCCTCACCTTCTCTCACCCTCCCTCACCCTCCCTCACCCTCCCTCACCCTCCCTCACCCTCACCCTCCCTCACCCTCCCTCACCCTCCCTCACCCTCCCTCACCCTCCCTCACCCTCCCTCCACCCTCCCTCACCCCCTCCCTCACCTCCCTCACCCTCCCTCACCCTCCCACCCTCCCTCACCCTCCCTCACCCTCCCTCACCCTCCTCACCCTCCCTCACCCTCCCTCACCTTCTCTCACCCTCCCTCACCCTCCCTCACCCTCCCTCACCCTCCCTCACCCTCCCTCACCTCCCTCACCCTCCCTCACCTCCCTCACCCTCCCTCACCTTCTCTCCACCCTCCTTCCCCTCCCTCACCCTCCCTCACCCTCCCTCACCCTCCCTCAGCCTCCCTCACCCTCCCTCACCATCCCTCACCCTCCCTCACCCTCCTTCACCCTCCTTCACCCTCCCTCACCCTCCCTCACCATCCCTCACCCTCCCTCACCCTCCCTCACCCTCCCTCACCCTCCCTCACCCTCCCTCACCTCTCCCTCTCACCCTCCCTCACCCTCCCTCCACCCTCCCTCACCCTCCCTTCACCTCTCCCCCCACCCTCCCTCACCTCCTCACCCTCCCTCACCCTCTTCCCTCTACCCTCCCTCACCCTCCCTCACCCTCCCTCACCCTCCCTCACCTCTTTCACCTCCCTCACCCTCCCTCACCCTCCCTCACCCTCCCTCACCTGCCATCCATCTCAGCAACTTTCTTCAGCATTCTGAATGTTGAGATCAGGAAGGAATAATGAAGGTCACTTATTCAGGTTTGAGACGTGTCTGGGGCGCCAGTGTTGGGGTTGGGGAGGCCTGAGGGGGGTGAGGAGGCAGTGAGGTGGGAGAGAAATCTTATCTGATGGGCTGCTGGCTAGCCTATCAGAAGTAACACCTCTGTGAGTTTTTCGATATCCTTAGACGATCAGGAGAGAGAGTAAGAGGCAAGTGAGTGTGTGTGTGTGTGTGTCTCTCTCTCTCTCTCTCTCTCTCTCTGCCTGTCTCTCTCTCTCTCTCTCTCCTGCTCTGCCTGTCTCCTCTCTCTCCTCTCTGCCTGTCTCTCTCTCTTTTACACAGGGTTTGACAAGGTTGTTAAATCCTAACTTTATTGATAGAGTTATATATATCATATATATTTTTTTTCTCTTCTTTTCTCTTTTTTTTTCTCTTTTTTTTTTCCTCTTCTTTTCTCTCTCGTCCGTTTCCGATTACCTTTCTCTTCCTCCTCACTGTACTATCATCTCCCTTCTTTCCTTCATCTTCCCCATCTCCCTGTTTTTTTCTCCTCTCTTTTCCCTCGTCTTTTTCCACCTGTTCCTTTTTTCTTCATTTTCCCTATCTTCCTTTTCCTTTCACTTTCCCCCTCTTCCTTTTCTCTACTCTTCTTCCTCTTCCTTCTCCTCCTCCTCTTTCTCTTCTTACTCTCTTCTTCCTTTTTCCTCTTCTTTTTCTCTTCCTCCTCCTCCTCTTCTTCCTCTTCTTCCTCTCCTCTTCCTCCTCCTCCTCTTCCTTTGCTTCTCCTCCTCCTCTTCCTCTTCTTCCCCTCCTCCTCCTCTTCCTCTTCCTCCTCCTGAGCTCTAAAGATCAATCACTGGTCACAAAAACAGTTGTATGAGGATAGGAAGGGGCAGGGGTGACCTTTCAGTGGCAGTGCCACCACCAGTTCTCCTACAGTGACACCACCAGTGCCATCACCAGTTCTCCTTCAGTGCCACCACCAGTTCTTCAGTGCCACCACCAGTTCTTCAGTGCCACCACCAGTTCTTCTTCAGTGCCACCACCAGTACTTCAGTGCCACCACCAGTTCTTCAGTGCCACCACCAGTTCTTCAGTGCCACCACCAGTTCTTCAGTGCCACCACCAGTTCTTCAGTGCCACCATCAGTTCTTCAGTGCCACCACCAGTTCTTCAGTGCCACCACCAGTACTTCAGTGCCACCACCAGTTCTTCAGTGCCACAACCAGTTCTTCAGTGCCACCACCAGTTCTTCAGTGCCACCACCAGTTCTTCAGTGCCACCACCAGTTCTTCAGTGCCACCACCAGTTCTTCAGTGCCACCACCAGTTCTTCAGTGCCACCACCAGTTCTTCAGTGCCACCACCAGTTCTCCTTCAGTGAAAAGAATGAAGAGAATGAACTCAGGAATAATCTGAGAAGGAGATCTGACGGATGTTATCAATTGTCAACGCCCCCGCGAGCCGGTCCAGGACCAGGCCTCCAGATGGATCAAGGTCTGATTAACGAGGTTGTTGCTGCTGCTGCCGGCCGCACGCAGTCCAACGTACGAACAACATCTCGGCTGGTCAGAAACTGCCTTGAGGAACTCGTGAAGCTGTCTTCAAGACAGCCAAAGTTGGGAAGGCTGTTGAATAGTATTGGACCCTTAAGCTTATTTTGTTATCTTTCAGTGTACTCATGGTACCCAAGCATTGTCTGCCGAGCCTTACACACACACACTAGACCCCTGCAACCACAAATAGGTGAGTACACACACGCACACACACACACAAACACACACATACACACACACACACACACACACACACACACACACAGGAATGATAACTTTCCACCTTGCATCAAGGGATCGTTCAGGGCCGTGATGGTGTGTGACGGACTCAGACAAGGGGGGTCAGGTTTGCTTCTCTTCAGAGTAGACTCCTGTGTTCGAACCCCTGCCAGCCACAGTTTGCTCTTGGCTTGGAAAACCACCAGTTTCCTCTGGTGTCTCTGGTATACACACACACACACACACACACACACAGAAGGACTCATGCGAGCAGGGCAAAGCTACTGATTGTGGGTGACTTCAATCACATAGAAATCGACTTGGACAACTTGGAGCCACATGGGGGGCCAGAAACGTGGAGGGCTAAGATGATGGAGGTGGTACTGGAAAACCTCATGTACCAACATGTAAGGGACACTACCAGAGAGAGAGGAAAGGATGAACCAGCAAGACTCGAACTAGTATTCACCTTGAGTAGTGCAGATATTGAGGACATCACATATGAAAGACCCCTCAGGGCCAGTGACCACGTGGTTCTGAGCTTCGAATACATAGTAGAGTTACAAGTGGACAGGGAAGCAGGAAGGGTAGGACGAATGAAGCCAAATTGTATGAGAAGGGACTACACAGGCATGAAGAATTTCCTGCACGGGGTTCAGTGGGACAGAGAACTGGCAGGGAAGTCAGTAAATGAGATGATGGAATATGTGACAACAATATGCAAGGAAGCTGAGGAGAGGTTTGTACCCAAGGGTAACAGAAATAACGAGAAAGCCAGGATGAGCCCGTGCTTCACCCAAAACCAAGTGCCCTAGAGAATGGAAGACGTATAGAAGGCAAAGAACCCGGGAGAATGAGAGCAGTCCTAGAACCAGAAATGAATATGCACAGGTAAGAAGTGAGGCCCAACGACAATACGAAAATGACATAGCAGCAAAAGCCAAATCTGAACCGAAGCTGTTGTACAGTCACATCAGGAGGAAAACAACAGTCAAGGACCAGGTGATCAGGCTGAGGAAGAAAGGATGGGAGATCACAAGAAACGACCGAGAAGTATGTGAGGAGCTCAACATGAGATTCAAAGAAGTGTTCACAGAGGAGACAGAAGGGACTCCAGAAAGACGGAGAAGTGGGGTACACCACCAAGTGCTGGACACAATACATGCAACTGAGGAAGAAGTGAAGTGGCTGCTGAGTGAGCTAGATACCTCAAAGGCGATGGGGCAGGACAATATATCTCCATGGGTCCTGAGAGAGGGAGCAGAGGTGCTATGTGTACCAATAACAACAATCTTCAACACATCTATCGAAACAGGGAGATTACCTGAGGTATGGAAGACAGCAAATGCAGTCCCAATTTATTAAAAAGGAGACAGACACGAAGCATTAAACTACAGATCAGTGGCACTGACAGGTATAGCATGCAAAGTCATGGAGAAGATTATAAGAAGAAGAAAAGAATGAGCTTATCAACGACAGCCAGCACGATTTCAGGGACGGGAAATCCTGTGTCACAAACCTACTGGAGTTCTATGACAGGGTGACAGCAGTAAGACAAGAGAGAGAGAGGTGGGTAGATTGCGTTTTCTTGGACTGTATGAAGGCGTTTGACACAGTTTCACACAAGAGATTAGTGCAAAAGCTGGAGGACCAGGCAGGAATAACAGGGAAGGCACTGCAATGGATCAGGGAATTCGTGTCGGGAAGACAACAGCGAGTCATGGTACATGATGAGGTGTCAGGGTTGACGCCTGTGACGAACGGGGTTCTACAGGGGTCAGTCCTAGGACCGGTGCTGTTTCTGGTATATGTGAACGACATGACGGAAGGAATATACTCAGAAGTGTCCCTGTTTACATATGATGGGAAGTTGATGCGAAGAATTCAGTCGGACGAGGACCAGGCAGAACTACAAAAAGATCTGAACAGGTTTCAGGCTTGGTTCAGAAACTGGCTTTTTGGAGTTCAACCCCACCAAGTGCAAATTCATGAAGATTTTGGAAGGGTAAAGAAGACCGCAGACGGAGTACAGTCTAGGAGGGCCAGAAACTACAAACCTCACTCAAAGAAAAGGATCTTGGGGTGAGTATAACACCGGGCACATCTTCTGAGGCACACTTCAACTAAATAACTGCAGCAGCATACGGGCTCCTAGCAAACCTAGGAATAGCATTCCGACATCTCAATAAGGAATCGTTCAGAACCCTGTACACCGTGTACGTTAGACCTATATTGCAGTATGCAGCACCAGTTTTAAGCCCACAACTAGCCAAGCACGTAAGGAAAATAGAGAAAGTGCAAATATTTGCAACAAGACTAGTCCCGGAGCTACGGGGCATGTCCTACGAGGAGAGGTTAACAGAAATCGACCTGACGACACTGAAGGACAGGAGAGATAGGGGGGATATGATAACGACATATAAAATACTGAGCGGAATCGACAAGTTGGACAAAGACAGGATGTTCCAGAGATGGGACACAGCAACAAGGGGTCACAGTTCGAAGTTGAAGACTCAGATGAATCACAGTGATGTTAGGAAGTATTTCTTCAGTCACAGTTGTCAGGAAGTGGAATAGTCTGGGAAGTGATGTAGTGGAGGCAGGATCCGTACATAACACACACACACACACACACACACACACACACACACACACACACACACACACACACGTCACAGCATCTTAAACTATTACTTGAGACAACTTGAATCAGAAAACGGAAATTGGGTATCAAAATCTTATATCTAAATTTCCATCAGTGAGCGAGGAGGGAGGCTGAGAAAAGCTGCCAGAAAGATGACAATCTTTAGGGCATTTCAAATTCAATAGAGCTTTGAAATTGTTTTGGAGAGGGTGGCGAGTTGAAACTCTCTCTCTATCTCTCTTTTTTCTCTCTCTCTGAACTATCTGTTTAATGATTGGTATGAAATAGCTCAGCCAGTCACTGTCCTCGTGTTCAGCCATTCACTGTTCTCGTGTTCAGCCAGTCACTGTCCTCGTGTTCAGCCAGTCACTGTCCTCGTGTTCAGCCAGTCACTGTTCTCGTGTTCAGCCAGTCACTGTCCTCGTGTTCAGCCAGTCACTGTCCTCGTGTTCAGCCAGTCACTGTCCTCGTGTTCAGCCAGTCACTGTCCTCGTGTTCAGCCAGTCACTGTCCTCGTGTTCAGCCAGTCACTGTCCTCGTGATCAACCAGTCACAGGTTTTCTTATCACCCAGTCACGGTCCTCGTGATCAAGAGGTCACTGTCCTCGTGATCAGCCAGTCACTGTCCTCGTGATCATCCAGTCACTGTCCTCGTGATCAACCAGTCACTGTCCTCGTGATCATCCTGACACTGTCCTCTTGATCAACCAGTCACTGGCTTCCTTATCACCCAGTCACTGTCCTCGTGATCAGCCAGTCACTGTCCTCGTGATCAGTTAGTCACTGTCCTCGTGATCAACCAGTAACTGGCTTCCTTATCAGAAAGTCACTGTCCTCGTGATCAGCTAGTCACTGTCCTCATGATCAGCCAGTCACTGTCTTCGTGATCAACCAGTCACTGGCTTCCTTATCAGCCAGTCACTGTCCTCGTGATCAGGCAGTCACTGTCCTCGTGATCAATCAGTCACTGTCCTCGTGATCAGCAAGTCATTGTCCTCGTGATTAGGCAGTCACTGTTCTCGTGATCAACCAGTCACTGGCTTCCTTATCATCCAGTCACTGCCCCTTGAACATCCAGTCACTGCCCCTTGAACAGCCAGTCACTGTCCTCGTGATCATACAGTCACTTTCCTCGTGATCAACCAGTCACTCTCCTCGTGATCATCCAGTCACTGTCCTCGTGATTAACCAGTCACTGGCTTCCTTATCATCCAGTCACTGTCATCGTGATCAACCAGTCACTGGCTTCCTTATAACCAAGTCACTGTCCTCGTGATCAGCCAGTCACTGTCCTCGTGATCAGCCAGTCACTGCGCTCGTGATCAACCAGTCACTGGCTTCCTTATCAGAAATTCACTGTCCTCGGGATCAGTCAGTCACTGTCCTCGTGATCAATAAGTGACTGGGCTTCCTTATCAGCCAGTCACCGTCCTCGTGATCAGCCAGTCACTGTCCTCGTGATCAACCAGTGACTGGGCTTCCTTATCAGCCAGTCACCGTCCTCGTGATCAGCCAGTCACTGTCCTCGTGTTCAGCCAGTCACTGTCCTCGTGTTCAGCCAGTCATTTTCTTCTAGATCAGCCAGTCACTGTCCTCGTGAGCAGCCAGTCACTGCCCTCGTGATCAGCAAGTCACTGTCCTCGTGATCAACCAGTCACTGGTTTTCTTATCACCCATTCACTGTCCTCGTGATCAATAGGTCACTGTCCTCGTGATCAGCCAGTCCCTGTCCTCGTGATCATCCAGTCACTGTCCTCGTGATCAACCAGTCACTGTCCTCGTGATCATCCAGACACTGTCCTCTTGATCAACCAGTCACTGGCTTCCTTATCACCTTATCAGTGTCATCGTTATCAGCCAGTCACTGTCCTCGTGATCAGCCAGTCACTGTTCTCGTGATCAACCAGTCACTAGCTTCCTTATCAGAAAGTCACTGTCCTCGTGATCAGCCAGTCACTGTCCTCACGATCAGCCAGTCACTGTCCACGTGATCAGGCAGTCACTGTCCTCGTGATCAGGCAGTCACTGTCCTCGTGATCAATCAGTCACTGTCCAAGTGATCAGCCAGTCATTTTCCTCGTGATCAGGCAGTCAATGTCCTCGTGATCAACCAGTCACTGGCTTCCTTATCATCCAGTCACTGTCCTCGTGATCAGTCAGTCACTGTCTCGTGATCAACCAGTCACTGACTTCCTTATCAGCCAGTCACTGTCCTCGTGTTCAGCCAGTTACTGTCCTCGTGATCAGCCAGTCACTGTCCTTGTGTTCAGCCAGTCATTGTCTCGTGATCACCAGTCACTGTCCTCGTGATCAGCAAGTCATTGCCTCGTGATCAGCAGTCACTGTCCTCGTGATCAACCAGTCACTGGCTTTCCTCATAGTCACTGCCCTTGAACATAGTCACTGTCTCTGACGCAGTCACTGTCCTGTGATATGTCACTTTCCTCGTGATCAACCAGTCACTCTCCTCTGTCATCCAGTCATGTCCTCGTGTCACCGTCACTGGCTCCTTCCAGTCACTCATCTGATCAACTGTCCTGATCACTATCATACTTCCTCGTATCAGCAGTCACTGTCCTCGTACAGCCAGTCACTGCGCTCGATCAACCAGTCTGGCTTCCTTATCGAAATTCACTGTCCTCGGATCAGTCAGTCACTGTCCTCGTGATCAATAAGTGACTGGGCTTCTATCAGCCAGTCACCGTCCTCGTGATCACCGTCACTGTCCTCGTGATCAACCAGTGACTGGGCTTCCTATCAGCCAGTCACCGTCCTCGTGATCAGCCAGTCACTGTCCTCGTGTTCAGCCAGTCACTGTCCTCGTGTTCAGCCAGTCACTTTCTTCTAGATCAGCCAGTCACTGTCCTCGTGATCAGCCAGTCACTGCCCTCGTGATCAGCAAGTCACTGTCCTCGTGATCAACCAGTCACTGGTTTTCTTATCACCCATTCACTGTCCTCGTGATCAATAGGTCACTGTCCTCGTGATCAGCCAGTCCTGTCCTCGTGATCATCCAGTCACTGTCCTCGTGATCAACCAGTCACTGTCCTCGTGATCATCCAGACACTGTCCTCTTGATCAACCAGTCACTGGCTTCCTTATCACCTTATCAGTGTCATCGTTATCAGCCAGTCACTGTCCTCGTGATCAGCCAGTCACTGTTCTCGTGATCAACCAGTCACTGGCTTCCTTATCAGCCAGTCACTGTCCTCGTGATCAGCCAGTCACTGTCCTCGTGATCAGCCAGTCACTGTCCTCGTGACCAGCCAGTCACTGTCCTCGTGACCAGCCAGTCACTGTCCTCGTGACCAGCCAGTCACTGTCCTCGTGACCAGCCAGTCACTGTCCTCGTGACCAGCCAGTCACTGTCCTCGTGACCAGCCAGTCACTACCTTCCAGTGTCTAATCACTTCAGATCTTTGAGAAACTTTAAAGACTATCGTAAATGCTGTCATTTCTATTCAAACATGAACTCTCTCTCTCAACTTTCCCTCTTCCTGCACTTTCTTTCCCTTTCTTCCTTCCTTTTTACTTCATTATATTTTCTCTCGCAGTCCGTTTTCCTCAATTTCTTTTCCTTGTTTTTACTCTCACCTCTTTACCACACTGTCCTTTTCTTTGGCATTTTTAAATTTGTTTCCATTTTCTTTCCCGAACCTTACCGTTTTTCTTTCTGTATTCTTCTTACCTCCTTTTTACCTTTCCTTCTCCTCTCCTTATTTCTACATTCCACCTACTTTTCCCCCCATTCTCCTTTACACTCCTTAATTCTTCCTTCCACTTATCTTTCCCCCTCTTCTCTCCTTTCTCTCCTTAATTCCATCTTCTATTTCCTTCCTCCATCCTCTTCATAATTCCAGCTTCCGCCTCTCCTCGCCTGGTTGTCTGGCCGGGCATCACGATGGTGCACAAGACTCGAGCACAGGTCAGGTCACGCTTACTCAGTGTTCCATACTGAGTGTAATTAGCTTATTGATTCCTAAGATCGTGTGTGTTTAGGGGAAGGGAGTGGTGTGTGTGTGTGTGTGTGTGTGTGTGTGTGTGTGAGTGTGTGAGTGTGTGAGTGTGTGTGTGTGAGTGTGTGTGTGTGAGTGTGTGTGTGTGTGTGAGAGAGAGTGTGTGTGTGTGTGTGCGTGTGTGTTTTAAACCATACAGCAGAGCTCTGCTTAGCTAAGCAGAGCTCTGCTGCTAGTGTTCCGTCTTCATTGTTTATTTTTACACCAGCGGAAAGGCGACCCTTAAAAAAAAAAAAAACGTTCACCATCATTCATTCAGTCTCCGTCTTGCCAGATGCTCGCTGACGTCACAGTTAAAATGATCCTCCGAAATGCAACATCCTCGAGTGTTTTACACATGTGCTGCCGTCACATGTGTAAGACACACAAGTGCTACCTCAGGAGCTTTCTTAAGGAAGCCTTACTGTGTTGATAAAACTCACAACGGGCGAAACGTTTCAATAATAATGATAACTAACTATGCAAGTGTCTCTTGTATGACACTTTAACTGCTGTGAAGGTAGTCACTGTTGTTATTGACGTTTAGTAAGAGTGAGAGGCAGAAGAAGCTTTTGTTGACACTGAGCGAATATTACAATAAAACTTTGTGCATGATGCGTCTTGTCTTCAGTCTTGTGTTCAGTCTTGTCTTGTCTTCAGTCTTGTGTTCAGTCTTGTGTTCAGTCTTGTCTTGTCTTCAGTCTTGTGTTCAGTCTTGTCTTGTCTTCAGTCTTGTCTTCAGTCTTGTCTTGTCTTCAGTCTTGTCTTCAGTGCCACATTTACTGCCAACATTGAGAAAGATAGTCTAGCAACTATTACTTACATCTTTTATCAAACTCGTGTACATCTCTGATGTCAGACACCAGAGCAGAAGTGACGATGTCAGACAGAGCAGAAGTGACGATGTCAGATGGCAGAGCAGGAGTTATGTCAGCTATAAGAGCAGAAGAGAGAAGAAATGTAAGTTATTGCGTGAGGGAAAACTTTATGTTCACAGTTTGAGAACTGCTGCTGGTAGAAGTTTGCTCACATTGTAAGGCAGTGTTCACATTATTAGATTAATGGGGAGAGCGCTGTACCCGTTCGGGAAAGGGCATTTAAAGTGAGATGTGTGTATCTCTCACTATGTGACGTGAGTTGACGTTACAGGTCTTCAAGTATCCCTGACTGGTGGGTGACAGGGGACATGTAGGGGTCAAGCCGAACCTGAGGAGTGCCAGGAGCTAGCTCTGAGCCAGGGACTCTTTAGATCAAGAACCCTTCGGCAGTATACAGACACATTCTTTTGGTTTAATACATTATCTGGGGAGAGGATATAGTTTATTTGAAGTGAAGGTTACTTTTTACGACTCCTCAAACACCGGGCATTTGTTAATGTAAAAGGACATAAGTGGCAACGTTTCGCTCTCCAGGAGCTTTGTCAAGCTAAATTGACAGGCACAGCAGCATGCTGCCTCGGATCCTGGAGGGCGGTTGGTGTGCCGTGGCATCTCTGACTTGTCAGGAATGAGCTGCTGGACTGACTCGATTACCTCATTTGTGGTAATAGTTTCACCCAACCAGACGCTAGCCAGCAGGTGGGTACTGTGTAAGTCCAGCACTTCTTCCTATTCTATGGTTGCACGCTTGTCAGGTGCCTGATGCGTCAGATGCCTGATGCGTCAGGTGCCTGATGCTGACGGAGAAACAACGTAACAGGATCATCGTGGCTGCAAAATATAACTCGGCAGTGACTGACGTTCAACACTCGACTCTCAAGCTGCATCGGTAGTCCTCACGAGGGACTCTATTCAGCTGATAGAAAAGTGGTAATAATCGTAGAATTACCGATACAGTGTTGGGTAAAAGTACACAGATGTAACTAATGTGACCTTTTATTGTGGTAACGTTTCGCTCTTCAGGATCTTCGTCAAACCGTTGCCGGTAAAGGCTTGATAAATCTCCTGGAGAGCGAAACGTTGCTACAGTCAAATGTAACATAAGTTGCACCTGTGTCCTTTTACCTAACACATTAGAGGAGTAACAGACTGGAGAGTATCAGTAGTAACTAAACCTTTCGTCACCAAAGGCATCATTTACTCCATAACTATTGTATGTGAGGACACTTGGGAGTGACCAAGACAGTGCCTGGGACAACTATATACTTTCTTCTGGCTGGGCTTGAGGAAAGATGTAAGAAGATACTTCAAAGACCACCACAGACACTCTTCGAAATGCCCTAAGGGGGTCAGCAAGGGCATTTCATAAAGCCAGCGCCACTGTGCCAAGTTCTGGCTTTTGAGGTGCTCACTCAGAACGTACAGGGTCGCTGCTCAAAGTCAAGGCAGGTGATCAATACGTATTTACAGTGATGTGAGAGTCAACGGGATAACCTGACGCAGTTGATCTTAAGTTGGTCTTAAACTGAATATAATGTATTCTTGTTTTCCAGCGAAGGTAGATGGTATATTGACCTCCTTCACTCTGGTGTGTTCCTTAACATGCTGGTTATGGATGACTGCTGTTTACGAAGCGCTAAACTCGTGTGGGTCATTCAATACATTCGAACTCATAGTTCGATTATCCGTTCTCTTAGCTGGGCCCAGACTCTTGGTCAGTCAGGCTGTTGGTAACCGTCCCTGGATCCCTAGTGTGACCAAACCTGGATAATAACCCTCCCAATGTGACCAAACCTGGATAATAACCTTCGCAGTGTGACCAGACCTGTACAATAACCCTCGCATTGTGACCAGACAGAACCATAACCCTCACAGTGTGACCAGACCTATACAATAACCCTCGCATTGTGACCAGACAGGACAATAACCCTCCCAGTGTAACCAGACAGAACAATAACCCCTTGTTTTCCATTAGTTAACCCCCATGGCATTAATTCCAAGTTGGATTATCGTTGTTTACCGCGCAGTACCAGGAGAGAGAGAGAAAGAGAGAGAGAGAGAGAGAGAGAGAGAGAGAGAGAGAGAGAGAGAGAGAGAGAGAGAGAGAGAGAGAGAGAGAGAGAGAGAGAGAGAGAGAGAGAGAGAGAGAGAGAGAGAAGGAAATAAAAGATCAGAAGGCATGAGAAGCCGAGAAGGGATAACTCTGGAAGAGGAGGAGGAGGTGAGAATAAATGAAGCGGAGAGAATGAGAATGGAAAAGCGAGAAGAGGGGATGATAGGGCAAGCAGCAGAGGGGAGGAAAGAGAAAGAATGGTAGAGAGGGAGAAGCAGGGAAGAAATAGTTGAAGGAGATACACTTGAGGCGGAAGAAACATGGAAGGAAGGGAGATTAATGAAGACAGAGAGAGAGAGAGAAGAGAGAGAGAGATGTCGTGCCGAATAGGTAAAACTGGTCAATTAACAAGAACTCATTTAAAATTAAGTCCTTTCTAAAATTTTCTCTTATACGTTTAAAGATATATATTTTTTTCATTTATGTTAATGTAAAAATTAATAATTTTGTACCAAAAGAACCTTAGAAAACTTACCTAACATTATTATAACAAAAGCAATTTAATTTAGCCTAATCCAACTAAAGCTAAAGGATTAAAGCTTAGGATTAAACTCGAGAAATCTGTCAGTATTTATTAAAAAAAAAAATCTCAAAAATATTCAGTAACGTGAAAAAAAAAAAAAAAAAAAAAAAAAATTGCGACCATTTAAGCAGGACAACGAATTACTTTTTTCCCCCCGAAAAAAAAATTATCGAACACTTCTTCCATATTCGAACTTTTCCCCTCCTCCTCCTCCTCCTCCTCCTCCCCTCCCTCCTCCCCATCCCTCCCTCCCTCCCTCCTCCCCTCCTCCTCCTCCTCCTTCCTCCTCCCCTCCCTCCTCCCTCCTTCCTCCTCCTCTCCTCCTCCCTCTCCCCTCCTCTCCCCCCACCTCCTCCTCCTCCCCTCTCCCCACCTCCTCCCCCTCCCTTTCTCTTTCCCCTCCCTCCTCCTCCCCATCTTTCCTCCTCCCCCTCCCCTCCTCCACTTCCCTCCTCCCACTCCTCTCCTCCCCCTCCTCTCCTCCCTCTCCCCTCCTCTCCTCCCCTCCCCTTCTCCCCTTCCTCTTCCCCCTTCCCTCCTCCACATCACACACGGAAAATTTACGAGCGGTTTTGCAAAAGTTACAAAAGGGTTTTTCATTGAAGTGCAGCGGCGGCGGCGGTGGTGAGGAGGCGGCGGCGCGGTGGTGACGGAGGCGGCGGCGTGGTCGAGGACGCCGTACAGGCGGCCGTGTGACGAGCGCGCGTGGTGACGGAGGCGGCGGCGTGGTGACGAGCGCGTGACGGAGGCGGCGTGACGGAGTGCGGGCGGCGGCGGTGGTGACGGAGGCGGCGGCGGTGGTGACGGAGGCGGCGGCGGTGGTGACGGAGGCGGGCGGCGGTGACGGAGGCGGCGGCGGCGGTGGTGACGGAGGCGGCAGCGGTGGTGATGGAGGCGGCGCGGTGACGGAGGCGGCAGCGGCGCGGTGACGAGCGGCGCGGCGGTGGTGACGGAGGCGCACGCGGTGGTGATGGAGGCGGCATCAGACAGCCGTACAGCGGCGGACAGCGTGGTGACGGATCAGCCACGTTGCATCGAGCGCGCCTCGCATCAGCCACACTCGCATCAGCCGCGCCTCGCATCAGCACGCCTCGCATCAGCCGCGCTGCATCAGCCGCGCTCGTGCTATCAGCCAGCGCTGCATCAGCGCACGCTCGCATCAGCCGCGCCTCGCATCAGCCACGCTCCTCGCATCAGCCACGCCTCGCATCAGCCACGCTTCGCATCAGCCGCGCCTCGCATCAGCCACGCCTCGCATCAGCCACGCCTCGCATCAGCCACGCCTCGCATCAGCCACGCCTCGCATCAGCCACGCCTCGCATCAGCCACGCCTCGCATCAGCCACGCTTCGCATCAGCCGCGCCTCGCATCAGCCACCTCGCATCAGCCACGCCTCGCATCAGCCACCCCTCGCATCAGCCACGCTCGCATCAGCCCGCCTCGCATCAGCCACCCTCGCATCAACCACGCCTCATCAGCACGCTCGCATCAGCCGCGCCTCCATCAGCCACCTCGCATCACCACGCCTCACATCAGCCACGCATCGCATCAGCCACGCTTCGCATCAGTTACGCTTCGCATCAGCTGCGCCTCGCATCAGCCACACCTCGCATCAGCCACGCCTCACATCAGCCAAGCCTCGCATCAGCCACACCTCGCATCAGCCGCGCCTCGCATCAGCAACGCCTCGCATCAGCCACGCTTCGCATCAGCCGCGCCTCGCATCAGCCACGCCTCGCATCAGCCACGCCTCGCATCAGCCACGCCTCGCATCAGCCACGCTTCGCATCAGCCGCGCCTCGCATCAGCCACACCTCGCATCAGCCACGCCTCACATCAGCCACGCCTCGCATTAGCCACACCTCGCATCAGCCGCGCCTCGCATCAGCCACGCCTCGCATCAGCCACGCTTCGCATCAGCCGCGCCTCGCATCAGCCACACCTCGCATCAGCCACGCCTCGCATCAGCCACGCCTCGCATCAGCCACGCCTCGCATCAGCCACGCCTCGCATCAGCCACGCCTCGCATCAGCCACGTCTCGCATCAGCCGCGTCTCGCATCAGCCACGCTTCGCATCAGCCACGCCTCGCATCCGCAACGCCTCGCATCAGCCACGCTTCGCATCAGCCAC
Organism: Cherax destructor; assembly: GCA_009830355.1. Taxonomy (NCBI): domain Eukaryota; kingdom Metazoa; phylum Arthropoda; class Malacostraca; order Decapoda; family Parastacidae; genus Cherax; species Cherax destructor. The sequence continues at coordinate 238,208 of WNWK01001073.1, read as the reverse complement.
GCTTCGCATCAGCCGCGCCTCGCATCAGCCACGCCTCGCATCAGTTACGCCTCGCATCAGCCACGCCTCGCATCAGCCACGCCTCGCATCAGCCACGCTTCGCATCAGCCACGCCTCGCTTCAGCCACGCCTCGCATCAGCCACGTCTCGCATCAGCCGCGTCTCGCATCAGCCGCTACTCGCATCAGCCGCGTCTCGCATCAGCCGCGTCTCGCATCAGCCGCGTCTCGCATCAGCCGCTACTCGCATCAGCCACGTCTCGCATCAGCCGCGTCTCGCATCAGCCGCTACTCGCATCAGCCACGCCTCGCATCAAAGTCAGTCTCATCTTTTCTTATTTTTTTTAGTTCTTATATGTCCTAATTCATGTGATTGACTTTTCTTTTATACGATGTAAAACTAGACCTTTGATATCCTATGTATTATTATTATTATTATTATTATTATTATTATTATTATTATTATTATTATTATTATTATTATTATTATTATTATTATTATTATTATTATTATTATTATTATTATTATTATTATTATTATTATTATTATTATTAAGTATCATTATTAATTTTAAATTATTCGTTTAACTATTATCAATATTATTAATATTATTTCTAACCAAATCTAACAAACTTGTCTAACCTAACCCCAATTTTTAAGTGTGAGATTTTCCTGTTATTATATTGCCTGTCACTGTCTCAGTTCAGATTTCTCTCTCTCCCCTTCTCTTCTCTCTCTCTCTCTCTCTCTCTCTCTCTCTCTCTCTTCTCTTGTCTATCAATAGAACAGCAAAAAGAAAATTGAGAAATATTAAAAACTCGCATAATTATAGATAGATTTAATTTTAACAAGTTTAGCGAGTCCTTGGATACTGTTCAGCTTAATGCCAGAGCCACCCCTGACTGTGAGCTGCCAGAGCCACCCCTGACTGTGAGCTGCCAGAGCCACCCCTGACTGTGAGCTGCCAGAGCCATCCCTGACTGTGAGCTGCCAGAGCCACCCCTGACTGTGAGCTGCCAGAGCCACCCCTGACTGTGAGCTGCCAGAGCCACCCCTGACTGTGAGCTGCCAGAGCCACCCCTGACTGTGAGCTGCCAGAGCCACCCCTCACTGTGAGTTGCCAGAGCCACCCCTCACTGTGAGCTGCCAGAGCCACCCCTCACTGTGAGCTACAGTGTTCTCGTCTTGCACTAGCTTCCTGTGAGGCTCTATTTCATAGCTTCAGAACGCCTTACCTGATCACCTATTCAGCTATTACTGGACGAAGGTTGGTGGAGCACTTGACAAATGCAGGCGCTCCCTGCTCAAGTTTATGTAGACCATTCCTCAAATTGGTCTCCAAGAGATAACCTTAGGAAGCCTCTTCTGATCGGCTTCAGAATTTCAGCACTGGCGTATCCTAGTTACAAGAAGAATGGTATTATTAATATATCAGGGGCAATGGCTTTAAGACCACATGGCCCATACCACGCGCCCTACCTGAGGAAATCAGGTTGTTTGATTGTCACACTTCCTCTCCTGTTACCATTACACTTGCCAAGGGCGAGGTATATTAAGCACTTGCCTGACCACATGGGCAGTATGTCTGCTGGTCTTCATGGTTCCTCTCCCTCCTCTACTGTTATCTTTCTCATTAGTTCCACAGCATCAACAGTGACACACAGTCTCCAGTCTCCTCCCCAGGTCATTAATGTACATCAGCCACAACATTGGTCCACCACGAAGCACCGTGAAGCATCCTCAGCTGCTGTCTCTGTGTTGTTCTCCAGCTCACTGTGTCCATCAGGAATGTAGAGCACGTTTTGTATTGTGACGTTTCATTCTGGATGGAACACTGCTGATGGAACACTGCTGATGGAACACTGCTGATGGAACGCTGCTGATGGAACACTGCTGATGGAACACTGCTGATGGAACACTGCTGATGGAACGCTGCTGATGGAACACTGCTGATGGAACACTGCTGATAGAACTCTGCTGATGGAACACTGTTGATGGAACTCTGCTGATGGAACACTGCTGATAGAACTCTGCTGATGGAACACTGCTGATGGAACATTGCTGATGGAACACTGCTGATGGAACACTGCTGATGGAACTCTGCTGATGGAACACTGCTGATGGAACACTGCTGATGGAACACTGCTGATGGAACATTGCTGATGGAACACTGCTGATGGAACACTGCTGATGGAACTCTGCTGATGGAACACTGCTGATGGAACACTGCTGATAGAACTCTGCATAAGGTAAACGTTATCACAGAAAAGCATCTTTAGTCTTCGTCGTTATTCCTTTCCTCTCACTTTCATTTTAGCATTTCTGAACATCTGTTGAAATCTTCTGCTCTTTTCTTCTCACAACTCCTTTTCATGCTTCACTTTACCCTTCCCCTTTCCATCCCTTTCGTCCTCCTTCCACCTTGCAACCCTTTCTTAAGCCATGTTACCTGCTCTCTTGTTTTAATTCTCTGTCAATGTGATATTAGCTTCCCTTATGTTCCTCTTCACTGTGTTATTTTAAAATTGTATCTGTGTTACTGTTCAGTTACTTCTCTTGCACTATCTTGCTCGTCTTGTGTAGGCCAGAGAACTGTAGCTTACTGTAGTTACCTTAGATTATCTTGCCTCTGCTGAGGCCCACCATCACTTTAAATATCCACATTTATGTCTCTCTCTCTCTCTCTCTCTCTCTCTCTCTCTCTCTCTCTCTCTCTCTCTCTCTCTCTCTCTCTCTCTCTCTCTGTCTCTCACTCTCTCTCTTACAATATCCCTCATTAATTACTATTCTAGTTATTATTTCCACGAGCTTCGTCTCTATGAGTGCAATTATATCTGGTTTAGCGTTCAGTATTCTCACCATCTCACAGCAGTTATTTGCAGTGCCATTTCTGTGTACATCTTCATTTTGCTCTTATCTGTTTTTTTGAAGATTGAGACACTTAAGCAACATATGGGAAACGTTTCCTTAATAAAGATTCCCGTATGTTGCTTAAGTGTCTCAATCTTCAACTTTTCGGTTTTCAAAACCATCTATCATATATGTTTTTTGTTGCATCATATGATCCCGTCTTGGTGTTGAAGGATTATGGAGTTTTTCAGTGAGTGGGGCACTGAAAGAATTCTGCCGTCTTTACACCCAGGGGAGTCTCTCAGGGGAGGTCACAGAGGAGGATCAGTGGTACTGGATGTTGTGTGTGTGTGTAGGTTGAAGTCTCCTGAAATGTTTGGGTAGGTAGAGGTGGAGAGAGAGGTGGAGAGAGAGAGAGAGAGAGAGAGAGAGAGAGAGAGAGGGTGAGTAGCATAACTAGACTCCTGGTGATGCCCCAGGTGATGGGGTGGTAGTGGGGATAATGTGTTTCCGGGTGCCTGGGAGGCTGGGTATGACGAGGTAGCAGCCAGGAGGCAACAACCACTGCGTCTGCCTGCGAACTCACATTAACTCGCACATCTTGGGGTCGTTCAGGGATCCCTGCATCAAGTGGGTCGTTCAGGGACCCCCTGCATCGAAGAGGTCGTTCAGGGGCTCTTTGCATGAAGGGGGTCATTCAGGGACCCATGCGTAAAGTTGGTCGTTCAGGGACCGCTGCATGAAGGGGGTCGTTCAGGGACCCCTTCATCAAAGGGGTCGTTCAGAGACCCCTAAACATAAAGGGGGTCGTTCAGATATCCGCTACATGAAGGGGTCGTCTATGGACCACTCTATTTCAAGGAGTCGTTCAGGGAACCCTGTGTCAGGGGTTGTTTAAAGACCACCCTGCATAAGGGGTCGTTCAGGGCCGGGATGGTGTGTGACGGACTCAGACAAGGGGGGGGGGTCAAGTTTGCTTCTTCGCAGGGTAGACTCCTGCGTTCGAACCCCTGCCAGCCACAGTTTGTTCTTGGCTTGGAAAACCACTAATTTCCTTTGGTGTCTCTGGTATACACACACACATACACACAAACACATACACACACATATACATGCATACACACACACATACACATATATATATATATTTTTTTATTAACACATCGGCTGATTCCCACCAAGGCAGGGTGGCCCGAAAAAGAAAAACTTTCATCATCATTCACTCCATCACTGTCTTGCCAGAGGGGTGCTTTACACTACAGTTATAAAACTGCAACATTAATACCCCTCCTTCAGAGTGCCGACACTGTACTTCCCATCTCCAGGACTCAAGTCCGGCCTGCAGGTTTCCCTGAATCCCTTCATAAATGTTACTTTGCTCACACTCCAACAGCACGTCAAGTATTAAAAACCATTTGTCTCCATTCACTCCTATCAAATACGCTCACACATGCTTGCTGGAAGTCCAAGCCCCTCGCACACAAAACCTCCTTTACCCCCTCCCTCCAACCTTTCCTAGGCCGACCCCTACCCCGCCTTCCCTCCACTACAGATTTATACACTCTCGAAGTCATTCTGTCTCGTTCCACTCTCTCTACATGTCCGAACCACCTCAACAACCCCTCCTCAGCTCTCTGGATAATAGTTTTGGTAATCCCGCACCTCCTCCTAATTTCCAAACTACGAATTCTCTGCATTATATTCACACCACACATTGACCTCAGACATGACATCTCCACTGCCTCCAGCCTTCTCCTCGTTGCAACATTCATCACCCATGCTTCACACCCATATAAGAGTGTTGGTATAACTATACTCTCATACATTCCTCTTTACTTCCATGGACAAAGTTCTTTGTCTCCACAGACTCGAAGTGCTCCACTCACCCTTTTCCCTCATCAATTCTATGATTCACCTCATCCTTCATAGACCCATCTGCTGACATGTCCACTCCCAAATATCTGAATACATTCACCTCCTCCATACTCTCTCCCTCCAATCTGATATCCAATCTTTCGTCACCTAATCTTTTGTTATCCTCATCACCTTACTCTTTCCTATATTCACTTTCAATTTTCTTCTTTCCCACACCCTACCAAATTCATCCACCAACCTCTGCAACTTTTCTTCAGAATCTCCCAAAAGCACAGTATCATCAGCAAAAAGCAACTGTGACAACTCCCACTTTGTATTTAATTCTTTATCTTTTAACCCCACACCTCTTGCCAAGACCCTCGCATTCACTTCTCTTACAACCCCATCTATAAATATATTGAACAACCACGGTGACATCACACATCCTTGTCTAAGGCCCACATTTACTGGGAAATAATCCCCCTCCCTCCTACACACTCTAACCTGAGCCTCACTATCCTCATAAAAACTCTTCACTGCTTTCAGTAACCTACCTCCTATTCCATACACCTGCAACATCTGCCACATTGCCCCCCCCCCCCTATCCACTCTATCATACGCCTTTTCCAAATCCATAAATGCCACAAAAACCTCTTTACCCTTATCCAAATACTGTTCACCTATATGTTTCACTGTAAACACTTGGTCTACACACCCCTACCTTTCCTAAAGCCCCCTTGTTCATCTGCTATCCTGCTTTCTGTCTTACTCTTAATTCTTTCAATAATAACTCTACCATACACTTTACCAGGTACACTCAACAGACTTATTCCCCTATAATTTTTGCACTCTCTTTTGTCCCCTTTGCCTTTATACAAAGGAACAATACACGCTCTCTGCCAATCCCTAGGTACCTTACCCTCTTCCATACATTTATTAAATAATAGCACTAACCACTCCAAAACTATATCCCCACCTGCTTTTAACATTTCTATCTTTATCCCATCAATCCCAGCTGCCTTACCCCTTTCATTCTACCCACTGCCTCACGAACTTCCCCACACTCACAACTGGCTCTTCCACACTCCTATAAGATGTTATTCCTCCTTGCCCTACACACGAAATCACAGCTTCCCTGTCTTCATCAACATTTAACAACTCCTCAAAATATTCCCTCCATCTTCCCGATACCTCTAACTCTCCATTTAATAACTCTCCTCTCCTATTTTTAACTGTTAAATCCATTTGTTCCCTAGGCTTCCTCAACTTATTAATCTCACTCCAAAACTTTTTCTTATTTTCAACAAAATTTGTTGATAACATCTCACCCACTCTCTCATTTGCTCTTTTTTACATTGCTTCACCACTCTCTTACCTATATATATATATATATATATATATATATATATATATATATATATATATATATATATATATATATATATATATATATATATATATATATAAAATATAATAAATAATAATATAATATATAATATATATATATAATATATATATATATATATATATATATATATATATATATATATAATTAACCTCTTAGAAATTTCAATTGTATCAGTTTCTCGTTTTGTCACTGTTCCTTCTCCTCTTCATCTTTAACCCTTTAATCCCTCCTCCTTCCTAATCCTCTTAATTATCGTAATCCTCCTAATCCTCCGAATTCTTTCCCCTCCATGCTACCTCCTGTCACCCATTTCGTCTACACTCCATATCATCACCCACCCATCCTAGCAGCAGCATCCTAGCAGCAGTATCCTAGCAGCAGCATCCTAGCAGCAGTATCCTAGCAGCAGCATCCTAGCAGCAGCATCCTAGCAGCAGTATCCTAGCAGCAGTATCCTAGCAGCAGCATCCTAGCAGGAGCATCATAACATCAGCATCCTAGCAGGAACATCCTAGCAACAACATCCTAGCAGCAGCATCCTAACAGCAGCATCCTAGCAGCAGCATCCTAGCAAGAGCATCATAACATCAGCATCCTAGCAGCAACATCCTAGCAGCAGAAACCTAGCAGCAGCAGCAGCATCCTAACAGCAGCATCCTAGCAGCAGCATCCTAGCAGCAACATCCTTCTAGCAGCAGCATCCTAGTAGCAGCATCCTAGCAGAAGGCTCCTAGCAGCAACATCCTTGCAGCATTTTAGTAGCTTCCTAGCCGCAGCATCCTAGTAGTAGCATCCTTATAGAAGCATCCTAGCAGCAGCCACCTAGCAGCAGCATCCTCCTAGCAGGAGCCTAGCAGCAGCATTCTAACATCAGCATCCTAGCAGCAGCCACCTAACAGTAGCCGCATTCTCCTAGGAGGATCGTAGCAGCAGCATCCTAGCATCCTCCTAGCACAGGAGCATCACCACCTGCCTCTCCCTCACAGAGATGAACCAGCGCTGCTACCAGCTTCCAGCTGGGGATGACACTATCTTGCCCTCCCTAGAACCTCCTCTCAAGAGCCATAATCCCGCTAGGCATAAGCGGATCATCGCCCTTAAAAGGGACGCCATTCATGGGTAGACAGCGGGGACGCGATCGAGTGGGAAGTCCTACAAAATTAAGCCTGACAGATCCTTACTAATGTATGGTGGAGGCGGTGACAACTGTGAGGGAGTGTGAGGGGGTGTATGGGAGGGAGTGTGTGAGGGAGTGTGAGGGGCTGTATGGGAGGAAGTGTGTGAGGGAGTGTGAGGAGCGGTATGAGAGGGAGTGTGTGAGGGGGTGTATGGGAGGGAGTGTGTGAGGGAGTGTGAGGGGCTGTATGGGAGGAAGTGTGTGAGGGAGTGTGAGGAGCGGTATGAGAGGGAGTGTGTGAGGGGGTGTGACGGGGTGTGAGGGGGTGTATGGGAGGGAGTGTATGGGAGGGAGTGTGTGAGGGAGTGTGTGAGGGAGTGTGTGAGGGAATGTGTGAAGTAGTCTGGGAAGAAGTGTGTGAGGGAGAGTGTGAGGGAGTTTGTGTGAGGGAGTGTGGGAGGGAGTGCGTGAGGGAGTGTGTGTGAGTGAGTGTGGGAGAGCGTGAGGGAGTGTATGTGAGGGAGAGTGTGAGGGAGTGTGTGTGAGGGAGTGCGTGAGGGAGTTTGTGTGAGGGAGTGTGGGAGGGAGTGTGTGTGAGGGAGTGTGTGAGGGAGTGTGTGTGAGGGAGTGTGGGATGGAGTGTGTGAGGGAGTGTGTGTGAGAGTGTGTGAGGGAATGTGTGAGGTAGTCTGTGAGGGAGAGTTTGAGGGAGTGTGTGTGTGGGAGTATGTGTGTGGGAGTGTGTGTGCCTGCTAGATTCGCTCTTTCCTAGTCTCAGGGGCCCTATCGTACCTAGTAGTCATTCCACTACCCGATCACCCTGAGCCTAAAGAAATACTTCCTGACATCTCTGTAACTCACCTGTAGTATTTAACTTCAAGTTGTGGCCCCCAAGTAGCTGTTTACCGCCTCCCAGCTTGTCCCTATTCGTCCTATCAATTCCTCTGAGTATTTTGTATGTTGTTATCATGTCTCCCCTGGTCCTACTGTCCTCCAGAGTTGTTACATTCAATTCATTTAGCCTTTTCTCATAGCTTGCACTTCTTAGCTCTGGAACTAGTCTCGTTGCATACTTCACTTCACTTTCTTAACATACTTCCTCAGGCGTGTGTTGCATACTGTGTGTCAGTGTGTGTACTTACCTATTTGTGTTGCAGGGGTTGAGTCACAGCTTCTGGCCCCGTGTGTGTGTGTACTTACCTATTTGTGTTGCAGGGTTTGATCCACAGCTCCTGGCCCCGTGTGTGTGTGTGTGTGTACTTACCTATTTGTGTTGCAGGGGTTGAGTCACAGCTTCTGGCCACGTGTGTGTGTGTACTTACCTATTTGTGTTTAAGGGGTTGAGTCACAGCTCCTGGCCCCGTGTGTGTGTGTGAAAGAGAGAGAAAGTGAGTGAGTGTGTGGGGGGGAAGAGAGAGTTTAAGGTAGAAGAGGAAATATGGAATGAAGACAGAGGGAGAGGGAGGGAATATGGGGGTTAGAGATAATAGAATACACTGTAAAATAAGGAATTAGAAAGGAGTGGAGGATACATCTGAAGAGAGAGAGAGAGAGAGAGAGAGAGAGAGAGAGAGAGAGAGAGAGAGAGAGAGAGAGAGAGAGAGAGAGAGAGAGAGAGAGAGAGCAATAATGTGACACGCTGTATGGCAGTCCTGGGAGCCATTATTAATATATTTTTCTCAGACTAGAGAGCCACTTAATCAAGATATGCCCGTAGAGTTGGCATCCTTGGTACAGAGTGTTGGCAGATTTGGACCGGAGTGTTAGCACCTCGGAGTGTTGGCACTCCTGATTTGGAGTATTGGCACCCCTTGGCCGTAGTGTTGGGACCCCTGAGCAGGAGTGCTGGCACCCCTGGGCCAGAGTGATGGCATCTCTAGGCCAGAGTGTTGGCATTCCTGGGCCAGAGTGAAGGCACCCCTGGTTTGGAGTGTTGTCACCCCTGATCTGGCGTGTTGGCACCCCTGGCCTGGAGTGTTGGCACCCCTGGTCCGGAGTGTTGGCACCCATGGTATGGAGTGTTGGCAACCATGGTCTAGAGTGTTGGCACGCGTGATCTGGAGTGTTGGCACTCTTGGTCCGGAGTGTTGACACCCCTGGTCCGGAGTGTTGACACCCCTGGTCCGGAGTGTTGACACCCCTGGTCTGGAGTGTTGACACCCCTGGTCCGGAGTGTTGACACCCCTGGTCCGGAGTGTTGACACCCCTGGTCCGGAGTGTTGACACCCCTGGTCCGGAGTGTTGACACCCCTGGTCCGGAGGGTTGACACCCTGGTCCAGTGTGATGTGTTGACACCCCTGGTCCGGAGTGTTGACACCCCTGGTCCGGAGTGTTGACACCCCTGGTCCGGAGTGTTGACACCCCTGGTCCGGAGTGTTGACACCCCTGGTCCGGAGTGTTTCATCTGTTACAAGTAACACTGAACAAGAGAGGACTCCGGGTGTTAGCCAGAGAACAGAACTCAATTTCGAGTACCTTACAGAAGTAAACACGAGAGAATAACACCAGGTGGGGGATAATAATAATAATGATAATAATAATAATGATAATAATAATAATAATAACGATAATAATAATAATATTAATAATAATAACAATAATAATAATAATAATAATAATAATAATAATAATAATAATAATAATAATAATAACAATAATAATAATAATAATAATAATAATATTATTATTATTATTATTATTATTATTATTATTATTATTATTATTATTATTATTATTATTAACAGTAAAAAATATTTATATTTTATTTCAACATGATTCAGGTTTGCACAGAGATGGATGATAATTAATTGTGGGTGCAGAATATTTCGTGTAATAGAGAAATGGGATAAACCAGACTTCAGAAGAGGGAACCTAACAGAGATGAAGGAATGACTGAATGCAGTACAGAGGGAAAGAGAAGTAGAAGGAAAGTCAACAATTAAGACAGAGTACCTGAGGGTAATGTGCTGCGAGGCGGCGCAGCAGAAGTTCGCACCCTGGGAAAAAAATAATAATGGTAAAAATCAAATCTGCGTTTCACCTAAAGATGTAAAGAGGAAAAAGTACGTAAGTTTGTGGGAAAAACTATAGAAGGTGAAGGAGATAAGTGGGCCAGAAGATAATATACAGGGAGGTGAGGAGAGAAACTGTGTGGCAGTTTGAGAATGACATACAAGCAAAAGTAAAGTCCGATCCAAGACTGCCTCTAAGCTAAGTTAGAAGAGAATTGATAGTTAGAAGACCAAGTAATAAGACTGAGCTTACGAGAAACGAAGGGGAAAGCTATTAGGAGTTAAACAACTTAGAAAGGTGTTTTCTTTGGAAACACGGGGATACCAGGGAGTCAGAGAGAAAGAGCACATCAACCGGAACTAAACACCATACACACAACAGGGCAAGAGGTGAAAATTTTTAAGCAAACTGAATACATCAGAGGCAAAGGGACTCGACAAAGTGTCACCATGGATTCTGCGAGAGCAAAGCCACTCTAACTCTATAATAAGACAATGGATATGGAGCAGTTCCCATAGATCTGAAAACAGCGAGTGTGTTCTAAAAATTAAGAAAGGAGATGGACATCAATTGCTAGACTACAAAACAGCATTACTGACGTGTGTACTGCAGAAGACATAGGAGAAAATAATCAGAAGAGCGGTACAGCACTTGGAGATACGTGGTTTAATTTACAATAACCAACACAGATTTAGAGATGACAAATCTTGTCATACTGACTTTCTTGAGTTCTATGACAGTAACAGAATAAAGGAGGAGAGAGATAGGGACGGGTGGACTGCATATTCCTGGACAACAAGATGGCACTTGATACTCTACCTCACAAAAGAATGTGACAAAGCTTCAGGATCAAGCGGGAGAAGCTGAATATATTACAGTGAATTAAAGAGTGTCTTATTAGAAGGAAAGGCAAAGTGATTGTAGGAGAAAAGGTTTCACACTGAGAGTTACAAGGGAGGTTCTGCAAGAATCGCTATTAAAACCAGTACTGTTTCCAGCATATGTAAATTATATACCAGAAGTGATAGTTGTTTGCAGATGATGTAAAATTGATGAGCATAAAAAACCAATGGAGACGAGGAAAGGTCACTGATGTACCTTGGAAAACTAAGAAAGGTCAGACAAGTGGCTACTGGAATTCAACCCCAGCAAATGTTTATGAAAATTGTTGAAACGGCAGGAAGATCAAAAACTTTAAATAGACTCTGGAAACAGAGGTTACAAACCTCACTTAAGAAGAAAGACTTTAATCATAATGCCAAACATATCACCAGAGGCAGCCACCATCTGAATAACCTCTGTAACTGATACTCGATAGATAAATCTAAGAATTACTCTCTGGAATGTCAGCAGTCATTCATGGCCCTGGAAATGACGTAGGTGTTGGAACTGTCAAGTGATTAAGTATGTTAAGAAACTGAAGAAAGTGTAAAGATATACAATGAAACTAGTCCCAGAGCAAAGGGAAATACGCTATGAGGAGAGGGTAAAGGAAATGAACCTGACGACTTTAGAGAATAGTCTAACCAGGGAATTCTTGTTAACTACATACAAAATACTCAAAGGACAGGGACAGACTGTTCCAGGGGCAGAAAACAGGTACACGAGGACACACATGAGTCACAGGGATGTCAGGAAATATTTCTTTTGCCTCAAGGTGGCCAGGACACTGACCTGGACGAAGATAGTAGTGGAGGAAAGCTCCACACAGCTTTAAGAATAGGTATGACAGGGTTCATGAGTCTGGGAGGGAGTGAACCAAGCAAGCCAGAGCCAGGAGCTGAACATCAACCCCAGCAACCACTAACAAAAGAGTACAAATATGACACACACACTCACACACACACACACACATTCAAGACACTGTACACCGTGTACGTCAGGCCCATACTGGAGTATGCAGCACCAGTTTGGAATCCACACCTGGTCAAGCACGTCAAGAAACTAGAGAAAGTGCAGAGGTTTGCAACAAGACTAGTCCCAGAGCTAAGGGATTGTCCTACGAAGAAAGGTTAAGGGAAATCGGCCTGACGACACTAGAGGACAGGAGGGTTAGGGAATACATGATAACGACATATAAAATACTGCGAGGAATAGATAAGGTGGACAGAGACAAGATGTTCCAGAGAGGGGACACAGAAACAAGGGGTCACAATTGGAAGTTGGAGACTCCTATGAATCAAAGGGATGTTAGGAAGTATTTCTTCAGTCATAGAGTTGTCAGGAAGTGGAATAGCCTAGAAAGCGACATAGTGGAGGCAGGAACCATACATAGTTTTAAGACTAGGTTTGATAAAGCTCATGGAGCAGGGAGAGAGAGGACCTAGTAGCAATCAGTGAAGAGGCGGGGCCAGGAGCTATGACTCTACCCCTGCAACCACAAATAGGTGAGTACAAATAGGTGAGTACACACACACACACACACACAAGACGTTCAGTGGGAGAGAGAATTGGCAGGAAAACCAGTAAAAGAAATGATGGAATATGAGACAATCAAATGCAAAGACGCAGAGGAGAGGTTTGTCCCCAAGGGAAACAGAAGTAATGGGAAGACCAGAACGAGTCCTTGGTTCACCCAAAGGTGTAGGGAGGCAAAAACTAAATGCACTAGAGAATGGAAAAAGTACAGAAGACAAAGGACCCAGGAAAATAAAGAGATTAGCCGAAGAGCCAGAAACGAATATGCACAGGTAAGAAGGGAGGCTCAGCGACAATACGAAAATGATATAGCATCAAAAGTCAAGTCTGACCCGAAGCTGTTGTATAGCCACATCAGGAGAAGGAAGGTGGGGAGTTCACAAGAAACGACCAAGAGGTATGTGAGGAGCTCAACATGAGATTTAAAGAAGTATTTACAGAGGAGACAGGAAGGACTCCAGGAATTCAGAATAGGGAGGTATACCAACAAGTGCTGGATGAAATACACACAACCGAGGAAGATGTGAAGAAGCTGCTATGTGAACTCGATGCCTCAAAAGCGGTGGGACCTGACAACATTTCTCCGTGGGTCCTTAGAGAGGGAGCAGAGATGTTGAGTGTGCCACTAACAAAAATCTTCAACACATCCATTGAAACTGGGCAACTACCTGAGGTGTGGAAGATGGCAAATGTAGTCCTAATTTTTAAGAAAGGAGACAGACACGAGGCATTAAACTACAGACCTGTGTCACTGACGTGTATAGTATGCAAAGTTATGGAGAAGATCATCAGGAGGAGAGTGGTGGAGCACCTAGAAAGACACAAGCTTATAAACGACAACCAGCACGGTTTCAGGGAAGGAAAATCCTGTGTCACAAACCTACTGGAGTTTTATGACAAGGTAACAGAAGTAAGACACGAGAGAGAGGTGTGGATAGACTGCATTTTCTTGGACTGCAAGAAGGCGTTCGACACAGTTCCTCACAAGAGGTTAATGCAAAAGCTAGAGGATCAGGCACACGTAACAGGAAAGGCACTGCAATGGATCAGAGAATATCTGACAAGGAGGCAACAGCGAGTCATGGTACGTGACGAGGTGTCAGTGTGGGCACCTGTGACGAGTGGGGTTCCACAAGGGTCAGTCCTAGGACCTGTACTGTTTTTGGTATATGTGAATGACATAACGGAAGGGATAGACTCAGAAGTGTCCCTGTTTGCAGATGATGTGAAGTTAATGAGAAGAATTAAATCAGTCGAGGATCAGGCAGGACTGCAAAGAGACCTGGACAGGCTACAAGCCTGGTCCAGTAACTGGCTCCTTGAATTTAACCCTGCCAAATGTAAAGTCATGAAGATCGGGGAAGGGCAAAGAAGACCGCAGACAGAGTATAGTCTAGGTGGCCAAAGACTGCAAACCTAACTCATGAAAAAGATCTTGGGGTGAGTATAATACCGAGCACATCTCCTGAGGCACACATTAATCAGGTAACTGCTGCAGCATACGGGCGCCTGGCAAACCTAAGAATAGCGTTCCAATACCTCACTAAGGAATCGTTCAAGACTCTGTACACCATATACGTCAGGTTCATACTGGAGTATGCAGCACCAGTTTGGAACCCACACCTGGTCAAGCACGTCAAGAAATTAGAGAAAGTGCAAAGGTTTGCAACAAGACTAGTCCCAGACCTAAGGGGATTGTCCTACGAAGAAAGGTTAAGGGAAATCGGCCTAACGACACTAGAGGACAGGAGGGTTAGGGGAGACATGATAACGACATATAAAATACTGCGAGGAATAGATAAGGTGGACAGAGACAAGATGTTTCAGAGAGGGGACACAGAAACAAGGGGTCACAGTTGGAAGTTGAAGACTCCTATGAATCAAAGGGATGGTAGGAAGTATTTCTTCAGTCATAGAGTTGTCAGGAAGTGGAATAGCCTAGAAAGTGACGTAGTGGAGGCAGGAACCATACATAGTTTTAAGACGAGGTTTGATAAAGCTCATGGAGCAGGGAGAGAGAGGACCTAGTAGCAATCAGTGAAGAGACGGGGCCAGGAGCTATGACTCGACCCTTCAATCACAAATAGGTGAAATAGGTGAGTACACACTCACACACACATACATACACACACACACATCGACACATAAAAACAGACACATGGATGTATACACGAGTGATCAAAGTTGCTTAAGTAATTAGCTAATGGGGAAGGAGAGTTGAGAGAGACTAGGAAGAGGATTATACTCTCTCCCTGTCTCCCTCTCTCCCCGTCTCCCTCCCTCTCCGTCTCCCTCCCTCCCCGTCGCCCTCCCTCTCCGTCTCCATCCCTCCCCGTCTCCCTCCCTCCCTCCCCGTGTCCGTCTCTCCCTCTCTACCTCCTCCCTTCTCTCCCCCCTCCTTTACTATCTCCCTTCCGTGTCTCCCTTCTTCCCCACCCTCTCCTCTCCCTTTTTCCCAACCCCTCCTCCTCCTCTCCCCGCCTCTCTCCAGCCCTGCTTGTCTTCCTCTCCCTCTCCATCCTCTCCCCTCCCTCCTCTTCCCTCTCTCCCACTCCTCTCCCTCCCACTCACACTCAATCTTGACTCATCTTCAATCAGTCATAGTGACAGCTGGCCAGCAAGCCAGCTAACACCACCTGTACAATAACTACATCCGGCAGCATTTCTTGAAAGGTATAAGAGAGATCTGCTGTGATATATGCTCGGATATACTGGTTATATCTTCGATAAATCCTCCCAAGAGGCTGTTGCTATACCTCAACATGATCGCTATACCTCAACATGAACGCTGTAACTCCAGATGATAGCTATACCCCCAGATGATAGCTATACCTCCAGATGATAGCTATACCTCCAGATGACAGCTATACCCCCAGATGATAGCTATACCTCCAGATGATAGCTATACCTCCAGATGACAGCTATACCCCCAGATGATAGCTATGCCTCCAGATGACAGCTATACCCCAGATGATAGCTATAAGTTCAGATGATAGCTATACCTCAACATGATCGCTATACCTCCAGATGATAGCTATACCTCCAGATGATAGCTATACCTCAACATGATCGCTATACCTCCAGATGATAGCTATACCTCAACATGATCCCTATACCTCCAGATGATGGCTATACCTCCAGATGATAGCTATGCTTCCAGATGATAGCTATACCTCAACATGATCCCTATACCTCCAGATGATAGCTATACCTCCAGATGATAGCTATGCTTCCAGATGATAGCTATACCTCAACATGATCCCTATACCTCCAGATGATAGCTATGCCTCCATATGATAGCTATACCTCAACATGATACCTATACCTCAAGATGATAGCTATACCTCCAGATGATAGCTATACCTCAACATGATCGCTATACCTCCAGATGCTAGCTATACCTCCAGATGACAGCTATGCCTCCAGATGATAGCTATACCTCCAGATGACAGCTATGCCTCCAGATGATAGCTATGCCTCCAGATGATAGCTATACCTCCAGATGACAGCTATTCCTCCAGATGATAGCTATGCCTCCAGATGATAGCTATACGTCCATATGATAGCTATGCCTCCAGATGATAGCTATACCACCAGATGATAGCTATACCTCAGCATGATGATTGCTATGACTGCTCTTTTAACATCCAGTCTGATGCTCCATTTGGTCCGATTGCTTTTGTATCATCTTTATCCAGTATTAACATCTCTACTTCCTCTTGTTCTATTATCCTCCCTCTCGGCTGTCTGTATGGGATTTAAATTCCTTTCATTTACAAATATCTTTTTTTTTCTGGTTTAAACACACGCTGAGATTTTCTTCTCACTCCCTCACAAGTTTCCTACTCACCTTCTGTGTCTTCATCTTTGTCATATACTCTTTTTTGTGTTTTGTTTAAATTTTTATTTTTGTTTTGTTTTATTTTTACAAAACTGAATAAAAGATTTGGTTCTTCATTCCTCTGATCCTCTCATTTTTTTTCGGAGTTTATTTTTGTCCTCTTTCCTGTATTTATTTCTGTCCTATTTCGTGCGTTTTTGTCTTCTTTCTTATGTATATTTCTGTCATCTTAAGTGTGTTTGTTTATGTCCTATTTCGTATGTTTATTTCTGTCTTCTTTCGTGTTTTTATTTCTGTCTTCTTTCGTGTTTTTATTTCTGTCTTCTTTCGTGTGTTTATTTCTGTCTTCTTTCGTGTGTTTATTTTTTACTGGTCTGTCTGATTCTCTGGCAAGTTACGTCACTTTCTGTATTGTCGCCAAATCTTGTATTTATCTTCGTTTTCTCTCACATTCCAGTAAATATTTTTTTTTTCATTCATCTTATTTGTATTTTTTTTTCTGGGGGGGGGGTGGATAAAGAGTATATTTCTCTCACCTGTAATATATTTTATTTAGCTTGTCTAAGTGTTTGATAGAGCCCACTACCGTGTGGGCGAAACGTTGTCGATCAAGGATCGCATTACACTGTATTTGTCGGCATTTTATGCCATTTACCTGCGGTTCTAAGCTGCTTGTCATCTCATTCTTGTCATTTATGCTTCGTTCATCTTAATTTCTTTCTTCTGTTTATTTCGTTTTCTTCTCAGTACAGACACAAACAATGACTGTTTCCCCTGTGTAAAAAGTCTCCCTAAACAGTGACTTCCAATCTTTTTTTTTTTTTTTTACTTCTAAAGTAATGATAGTTCTAGTAGTGATTAGCTTAGCTATTACCTCCTGTTGTTTTCTCTCTCTCTCTCTCTCCTTTAGCAGTCTTTGTGACTATCATCTTCTTCTTTAGTTTTTATACACTTCTGCTCCTTTTAATCTTTCCCTCACAGCTTTTGTTAAGTTTTAGATGTATTCTAAGTTAGCTGCGTCTATTGTTTCAGATTGTCTTTGCTCTATTACAACAACAGTTTTAATTGTTGTTTAACCTCTACCTGGTCTTGATTTTCTTCTCTCTGTCATCTTTATTTCTTTTCTATCAATTCCTGATCCGTATCATATTCTGTTTCTCCTTTTAGAAGTTACATTTTTTTTTATTAGTCTGCTCTTCCTTACCTGATTTTGTTACATTTGTGTGAGTCTGTCCCTCCCTACACTACGTTTATTTTCGGCTGGTTTTAAGGTATTGTTATGTTTGATGTATCCTGTGTGTGTGTGTGTTTGTGTGTGTGGGTGTGTGTGTGTGTGTGTGTACTCACCTAGTTGTGGTTGCAGGGGTCGAATTATAGCTCCTGGCCCCGCCTCTTCACTGGCCGCTACTGGGTCACTCTCCCTGCGCCATGAGCTTTATCATACCTCTTCTTAAAGCTATGTATGGAGCCTGCCTCCACTACATCACTTCCTAAACTATTCCACTTCCCGACCACTCTGTGACTGAAGAAATACTTTCTAACATCTCTGTGATTCATCTGAGTCTTCAACTTCCAACTGTGTCCCCTTGTTGTTGTGTCCCATCTCTGGAACATTCTGTCTCTGTCCACTTTGTCAATTCCTCTCAGTATCTTATATGTTGTTATCATGTCCCCTCTATCTCTCCTCTCCTCCAGTGTCGTCAGGTCGATTTCCCTTAACCTCTCCTCGTAGGACATACCCCTTAGCTCCGGGACTAGTCTTGTTGCAAACCTTTGCACTTTTTCGAGCTTCTTCACATGCTTGGCTAGGTGTGGGTTCCAAACTAGTGCTGCATACTCCAGTATGGGCCTAACGTACACAGTGTACAGGGTCCTGAACGATTCTTTATTAAGATGTCGGAATGCTGTTCTTAGGTTTGCTAGGCGCCCATATGCTGCAGCAGTTATTTGGTTGATGTACGCCTCAGGAGATGTTCCTGGTGTTATACTCACCCCAAGGTCTTTTTCCTTGATTGAGGTTTGCAGTCTTTGGCCCCCTAGGCTGTACTCCGTCTGTGGTCTTCTTTGTCTTTCCCCAATTTCCATAACTTTGCACTTGGTGGGGTTGAACTCCAGGAGACAATTGCTGGACCAGGCTTGCAGCCTGTCCAGATCCCTTCACATCATCTGCAAACAGGGACACTTCGGAGTCTATTCCTTCCGTCATGTCGTTCACAAATACGAGAAACAGCACTGGTCCCAGGACTGACCCCTGTGGAACCCCGCTCGTTACCGGCGCCCACTCTGACACCTCACCACGTACCATGACTCGCTGCTGTCTTCCTGACAGGAATTCCCTGATCCACTGTAGTGCCTTCCCTGTTACCCCTGTCTGGTCCTCCAACTTTTGCACTAATCTCTTGTGTGGAACTGTGTCAAACGCCTTCTTACAGTCCAATAATATGCGTGTCTTATTGCTGTCACCCTGTCGTAGAACTCCAGTAGGTTTGTGACACAGGATTTCCCGTCCCTGAAACCGTGTTAGCCGTCGTTGATAAGCTCATTCCTTTCTAGGTGCTCCACCACTCTTCTCCTGACTATCTTCTCCATGACCTTGCATGCTATACATGTCAGTGACACTGGTCTGTAGTTTAGTGCTACGTTCCTGTCTCCTTTTTTAAAAATTGGAACTACATTTGCTGTCTTCCATACCTCAGGTAGTTGCCCTGTTTCGATAGATGTGTTGAAGATCGTTGTTAGGGGTACACATAGCTCCTCTGCTCCCTCTCTCAGGACCCATGGAGAGATGTTATCCGGCCCCATCGCCTTTGAGGTATCTAGCTCGCTTAGTAGCCTCTTCACTTCCTCCTCAGTTGTGTGTATTGTGTCCAGCATCTGATGGTGTACCCTACCTCTCCTCCTTTCTGGAGGCCCTTCTATCTCCTCTGTGAACACCTCTTTGAATCTCATGTTGAGCTCCTCACACACTTCTCGGTCATTTCATGTGACCTCCCCTCCTTCCTTCCTCAGCCTGATCACCTGGTCCTTGACTGTTGTTCTCCTCCTGATGTGGCTGTACAGCAGCTTTGGGTCAGATTTGGCTTTCGCTGCTATGTCATTCTCGTACTGTCTTTCGGCCTCCCTTCTGATCTGTGCATATTCATTTCTGGCTCTACGACTGCTCTCCTTATTCTCCGGGGTTCTTTGCCTTCTGTACCTCTTCCATTCCCTTGCACAATTGGTTTTGGCTTCCCTGCACCTTTGGGTGAATCATGGGCTCATCCTGGCTTTTTCGCTTCTCCTGTTACCCTTGGGTATAAACCTCTCCTCAGCTTCCTTGCAAATTGTTTTCACAGATTCCATCATCTCGTCTACTGACTTCCCTGCCATCTCTCTGTCCCACTGAACTCGGTGCAGGAAGTTCTTCATGCCCACGTAGTCACCTTTCTTGTAGTTTGGCTTCATTCGTGCAGCCCTTCCTGCTTCCCCATCCACTTGTAACTCTACTATGTATTCGAAACTTAGAACCATGTGATCACTGGCCCCAAGGGGGCTTTCATGTGTGATGTCCTCAATATCTGTGTGTTTGTGTGTGTGTGTACTCAGTTGTACTCACCTAGTAGTGGTTGCAGTGTCTAGCAACACTGGTACAGGCTGGGGAAGGGGAGTACATAAATTTAGATATAATACATCTATCTATTTTGATACACTGGGAGTCCCTTGGTACAAGGGTGAAGTGTGTGTGTGTGTGTAATCACATCTATTTGTACTCACCTATTTGTGGTTGTAGGGGTCAAGTCACAGCTCCTGGCCCCATTTCTTCGCTGGTCACTGCTAGGTCCACTCTTACCCTTTTCCGTGAGTTTTCTCGTACCTCTTCTTAAAGCTATGTATGGATCCTGCCTCCACTACATCATTCTCCTGTGTGAGTACTCACCTAAATGTGGTTGCAGGGGTCGAGTCATAGCTCCTGGTCCCGTCTCTTCACTGGTCGCTAGTGTGTGTGTGTATATGGGGGGACTCAGCCTCCGCCACCTTTTCATCGAGGTCATTCTACTTCCCGACCATCCTGAGGCTGAAGAAATACTTCCTGACATCTCTGTGACTCACCTGTGTCTTCAGCTTCTACTTGTGTCCACTTGATCCTGGTCTTCTTAATTCAAACACAGTCCTTATCTGATCTATTAATTTTAAGATTTTTTTGTGTTGTAATCATATCTGCCCTTGTGCTCCTCTTCGCCAGGGTAGTCAGGTATATTTCTTTCAACCTATCATTATAGTGCGTTCCTCTCAGTTCTAGTAATAGCTAGGTTGCAAACCTATGGACATTTTCCAGTTCCTTCATGTGCTTGACCAAGTGTGGCCTCAATGCTGGTGCTGCGTACTCAATTATTGGCCTAACATATGCATGGTGATACAAAGTCACAATATCGTGACTTTAACTGTGAAGGTTGTTGCCAATCTTCTTAGGAAAAGTATAATAGAAAAAGATAATAATAACAATAACAATAAACACTATTTTAATAGAAAGAAATGTAAATAATAAATACGTAAATATGACTATAATTATCCTATCTTAAGAAAAATGAAAAATGAAAACAAAAATATATCACTGATCCAAAGCTAGGTATTTACAGATGGACGTAGACTACTGTGTTGATCTTGTTAACACTGTAGCTATGAATCGATATTAGACTCCGTGTTGTTGGGGCATCGATTAAGGTTTCCCACAAATCCAACAGTTTTCCACATCCACAATAATGTCACAAACGAAGTATCAGGGACTCAGGTGAAGGTTGTCCCCTGGTAAAGTACAGTTGCCTGGGGTTTCTAGAGTGTGGACTTAGGAACTACTGGCGTAGTGAAGAATTGGTGGTAACGACTCACTTGGTGAGTACGCCGGCCACTCACTCAGCCTTGAATCCGATGATCCGTGCGGAAACACAGGACTGTGGGAGAAACCACAATAATTACTCACCCCTCTAGTATTTATTTACATAGTAGGCATAAGGCCTTTAAAAGAAATGGTGAAACCGTAATAAATAACTTTACCAAAAGCCAAGGCAGGGTAGAGCAGAAGTTAATGTTGCTAAACATGAGTGAAGCTCAAAACCAATTAACAAGTGAAGCTCTTGAACATAAAATAATGAAGATACAAGCAGCTGTGAAGTACTTACAGTGAGGTCGGGCGTGGTCAGTCAAGTGATTTAACCTGTGGCCGGAGCCCAGCATTACACCTCTCACCGGGTAGAAAAGGAGGGGGGGGGGTATAGCGGGAGCTAGACACTCACCTCACCTCAACAAGCAGACTACCATTCAACCATCACTCTACATACCTTCACACTTTCATCACTTCTATCTATGGACTTTTCCTTCACATTAACAATACACAAATAACCCCAAGTTAGGAACCTAAGTTGTAGTTTATAAGTGTTAATGGTGTGTCCATACCATCTGCCCTACTCTCTTCCAGGGTAGTCAGGTTAGATTCCGCTAGCCTCATATAATGTACATTTACCTCTCTCTGCCTCTCACTTCCCCTCCCCACATATTTATCCCCCCTTTCTCTCTCTCTCTATCTCTCTATTTTTCTCTTTCTCTCTCTCTCTCTCCCTCCCATCCTTGCTCTTTCCATGTTTTCCTTCACTTCCTCTCTCTCTCTCTTTTACACAGGGTTTGACAAGGTTGGGTTAAGGATTCCTAGCTTTATTGACAAGCTATTTACAAGTTAAATATTCATAACTTTATTGACAAGCTAAGAGCTGTTACCTACATCAGCTCATTTGAAAGCATTTTTATTGTTATGAAACATACAAGTATGGAACAGGATGAACTTGGAGCCATCTGTGGGTCAGCATTTTCATTTGATCAACTGACTTTATCTCGTTGACATCATAATGATGTACGAATGTGTTCCAGACTCCAGTCATCCTGGGGATAACTCTCTCTCTCTCTCTCTCTCTCTCTCTCTCTCTCTCTCTCTCTCTCTCTCTCTCTCTCTCTCTCTCTCTCTTTCTCTCTCTCTCTGCATCTTCCCCCATCCCTCCCATCACCACCCTCCCTTCAATCACCACCCTCCCTCCCATCACCACCCTCCCTTCAATCACCACCCTCCCTCCCATCACCACCCTCCTTTCAATCACCACCCTCCCTCCCATCACCACATTTACCTGGGCAGTAATGGCCTCGCTTTATATGCTCGGCGATATAATAAAACGGAAAGTCTCCATTCTGAGCCATTTTTCGGCTATTATGTTTATTTATGAATAAAATATATTAGCTTCAAAATTTGTCCATTTCCAGCCAGGCACTTTCCCTGATTATATCTCAGTGCTGACCAATTAACACATGTAAGTCTCACTAAAAATACATTTTACTTGATACTATTATTTATACTGTATATATATATATATATATATATATATATATATATATATATATATATATATATATATATATATATATAAAAAAACGGAAGAATTTGTTGAGAACTTTACAGACATTTAAATATATTGATGGAAGGTGGAGCTCCTCAGAGGCTGGAGAGAACAAGTTCCTGTATTTATTGAGGTTGTGATCTCCCTTATGTTCAGCAGCACCATCTTCCTGACCGGCACTTGACTCGAATACAGGTCGTATATTTTAGATCATTCGCTATTTCATAAATCTTCAAAATTTCTTCATCTACGAACTCTGGGCTGCAAATACGCCGAGTTCTCCAAAAACATGGTGAGAACGCAGAAAGTTTAACTCTATCATGATGTGAAAATTGATAGAGTTAAATTTTGTCTTCTCAGCCATGTTTTTGAGAACTTTGCGTATTTGTAGCCCAGAGTTCATAGATGAAGAATTTTGAAGATTTATGAAATAGCGAATAGTCTAAAATACCCCTAAAATTTAATTGGTCTTAAGTAGAGATGCGCCATGTCTCTGTGGTTGATTGTTATATTTTTAGTTAAATTCTACAATAGTGATCGCTAAGCTTGGGGGAGTTTCAGATGGTGTGTAAAAGAAAGAAGCTAAAACAAATTAAAATGCGTAAGAAGATGAGAAACAAAACGTTTAATTAAGCAATGAAAAAGTGGATATTAAACTGGAAGGAGGGATTATGGAAGAAGTAAATGTATTTAAATATCTGAGAGTGACCTTGGCCGCAGGTGGGTCCATGAAGGACGAGGTGAAATGTGGAATAAACGAGGGTGAAAAGTGGGCGGTGCACTGAGCCATCTGTTGAGACAGAATTTTTAGAACCAAAAAATAAAGAGAGAGAAAAAAAGAGAAGTGTACCAAAGTATAGAGTTATCAGTCCTGGAAGTAGTTGTCAGATATTGAGTTAGAAGGTTGTATCAAGGAGAAGGAGGAAGAGGAAGAAGAGGAGGAACAGAAACATGAGGAGGAACAGGAGGAGGACTGTGTGGCAGTTTGGATGTCATGTTCAAGAGCAATATGGAGTGTGAATATTAAGCAGTAAATTCGGAACATAGAAATAAGACAACGATGCTGGATTACAAAAGGTTTGAGCATTTAGAGTTGATAGAACAGTACAGGAGGACCAAGAGGATATATAAATCTGAGATGGAAGGAAGTAGAGGCAGTGCTCGTCCGAGGAAATTGTGAAGGTAGTTTTAAGTGCCAAGGGACTGAACATCAGGAGGGGCGTCTGAAACCATCAGATCGGAGTAGAGAAAAGTTTTTGTGATTTGTTAAGCTGTTGTAGCATGTTAGATGGACTTGAGTACATTACAAGACTGGAGAAAGTGTAGATGTAAACAACCAGACTAGTCCCCACATTACAATTACTATTATAATCATAACTAAGCTCTAAACCCACAAGGGTCATACAGCGGTGAGTAGTCCCGCAGCTAAGGAACAAGAACTGTAAGGAGAGGCTAAATGAACTAATCCTGACGACATTTGATGATAGAAGACCCAAAGGAGGAAGCATAATGGAATGCAAAATACTCAAGAAGGACTGGGATAGTGCTAGCGAGGCGGGGAACGAGTACACGAGGGCACGGTTGAGAGTTGAAAACACAGGGATGTCAGGAAGTATTTCTTCAGCTTCAGGGTGGTCAGGAAGTATAATGACCTGGGCGAAGAAATGATGAAGGCAGACTCCGTACATAGTTGTGAGATCAGGTATGACAGTATCTTCAAGGTAGTAAATCCGCCAAGTTACGAGTCAGGGCCAGGAGCTGAAACTTGACCCCTGCAATTGCAAATACGTGAGTACATACACACACACACACGCATACAAACACACACTCACACAAACACACATACACACACACACACATACACACACGCATACAAACACACACATACACACACACACACACACATACACAGGAATACAAACTCACACACACACATACACAGGAATACAAACACACACACACATACACACACACACACGCACACACACACACGCACACACACACACGCACACACACACACGCAACAGCCCCCGGTGGCCTAGTACAGCCCCCGGTGGCCTAGTGGGTAAAGCTCTTGCTTCACGCACGGAGGGGCCGGGTTCAATTCCCGGTGGGGCAGAAACATTTCGAAGTGTTTCCTTACATACACATACACACACACATATATACAACAGGCCTAGTGTCTAATTGACATGTGCCTAGGACAAAATGGTAACACACACACACACACACACACACACACACACACACGCACACACACATACACACGCACACACACAAACATACACACACGCACACACAAACACACACACACACGCACACACACACACGCACACACACACACGCACACACGCACACACACACACACACCCCACACCCCCCACAACCCACCAAGATCTCCCCAGGGCTACAGTATTGGAAACAAGGTTGAAGGTTTGGTACACAAACGCGGATGGAATTACGAACAAGTTTGAAGAGTGGAATGAAAGAATAGGTGAGGTGTCCCCAGACATCATAGCTGTCACAGAAACTAAACTAAATGAGACAGTATCAGATGCAATCTTCCCACAGGGATATCAAATCCTGAGGAAAGATAGAAGGAGCAGGGGGAGAGGAGGGGTCGCACTGCTTGTAAGGAACCGCTGGAGATTCGAGGAAATGGAAGGAATGGAGGTGTGTAGATAAAATGACTTCATAGTAGGTACCATCCAGTCTGGGGAGCACAAGATAATCATTGCAGTGATGTATAACCCACCACAGAACTACAGGAGGCCAGGTGAGGAATATGATG
>WNWK01001073.1:175000-207500 GCA_009830355.1 Cherax destructor | reverse complement strand
CTGGATTCTTTAGTGTTACTTCTTGGACTATTTGAGTGTCACTTCCTGGACTCTTGAGTGTCACTTCCTGGACTCTTTGTGTGTCACTTCCTTGACATTTTAGTGTTACTTCTTGGACTCTTTAGTGATACTTCCTGTACTCTTTATTGTTACTTCCTTGACTCTTTGAGTGTCGCTTCCTGGACTCTTCAGTGAGACTCCCTGGACTCTTGACCTCTCACATATTTTCCAGGGAGTACTGAGCTTGTCTCCCTCCCTCCCTTCCTTCCTTCCTTCCTAATGCAATCCATTTGCTTGCCACCCCTCACTCTGAGGGAATTATTTCCTGTATACCTTTAGCACCTCTGTGTTTGCTAGTTTGCAGTTGTGTCCCCTAGTTCTGTGTCCTTCCCTCTCAAATAGTTTGTCCCTCTCAACTTCTTGAGTGTGTGTTGGAGTGTAAGTCGTGGTTATGTTTCTTTGAAGAAGAGGCGCAGGTGTTGAGTGCGCTTTTATTGTGGCAACTTTTCGCTCTACTTAGAGTTTCATAATATCCTGATTCGTCAATTTCGTTCCTTTGTGATGACTTGTGAAGGCGTCTTTAGAGTCCTTTCAACTCTAATATTTAACTGCGTTATCAACTTATGCCGCACTCTGCACTATTCAATTCGCGTGCATTGAGGTACAGGGGACTGGGGTTATGCAACACGGGAATACCTTTGTCGGATCGCGAAGTTACCGACATGCTTCTAGTTTTTCTCACGCTTCTGAACTTAGAATTGTAAGCTTGAGCTGCGTATGCTAGTTCTGATCCTACGTGTTCTTTGTACAGTTATCTCAACACTTCCTTCTTCAGATTACTGAAGACTATTCTAATATTTGATGTCAATGTTCCTATTGTGTGGCCTCAGGAGAGTGATTTGTTATGTTGTCTCCTAGCTCCTGTTCTGTGTGAAGGCAGGTTGGATTTGAGAAGGACCTGCCTAGCTTGAGTGATGAGTCCCAGACGCTGCGTCTCTGGGTGTCTTCCTCCCTGGCGATGAGTCTTGCGTTCTTGTAATTAATTAAATGCTTGTGGGAGTTTCGGTGTAAAAGCACAAACGTTCTTCGAGTCCGTTCTGTTGGCGTTTTGGTATTCAGAAATGCGAGTGGGAGATCTCTGGATGTTTCATCTTCGTATATTTGGTCACTGTCGTTGCAAGCGATAGTGTGTACCTCTGCAGTTGCCTGAACCTATTGGTGGTGTCTCTTACTGCTGGTGTCCCTGACTGGTGTCCTTGATTATCCTCCTGCGAGATTTTTGTATCCTATGGCGTCACGGGGCAGAGGGATTGCGCTTACCTGGAAATCGGTGTCGAGCAGAATGTTGTAGACGCTTTTGACAATGTAGTTGTTAGGGGAGGACTATGTACCTTCTTACTTGGTATACCGTCTGTGTGATGATGTTATGTGCACGGCGCCTGCGACCTCTGATGAAGTGATGATGATAGTGACGCTTAGAAAACACTTGTTCTATGAAAGCGCATTCTTCCTCACCTGTGGTGACACCGCCTTTATTGTTGGTATCTTGGAGTGAGGGGAAGCGGAGAAGATCGTGTTGGTTGATTGGTTTGCAGGAAACTTTTAAAATGAAGTAAGGTGCCAGTGTCTTGATAGATGTGAGGGGATGTTAAAGTTTAACCAGTTTGGGAATGGTAGCTTCCAGGCACTTGTGGAAACACAGCTAGGGAATGAATGATGGTGAATGTGTTTTCCTTCTCCACCTCACCTACTTTGCAAGAAAGAAGAATGTTGTGTCTAAGCACACAGTAACTACGCAATGTTTGCTCAAACATGCACATGAAACTAACATTTCTGTATACGGTGTTTGTAGTGACGTTTAAATAGGCAAGTATGCTCATTGGCAACATGTATCACTAGGCCTACACAAAGACACAAAAATTCATGGCAATTGGCACCAGTTATTGTGCAGTCATGCAACAAAAAATCGGATAGGCATGATGGAATGTTTTGAAATGCACGACCAATCAGCCGCCGCCGCCATCACCCCTGTCGCTGCCGCTGCCCCTGCCGCCGCCGCCTCTGCCGTCGCCGCCGCCCTCTCCTACCCCCGCCGCCGCCATCACTAACTATTTGTGTAAAAAAAAAATAAAAGTGGGTCATTTTCAAAACTTTTTTCATTAAAAATAGTGGATCTTATATGGCAGAAAATACGAGTAATAAGAAACAGAAGTTAAATGAAGAACCAAGTGAAACATTATGACATTTGATGATGAAAATTAACATAAATGTGGATAATAATAATAATAATAATAATAATAATAATTAAAAATAATTATAATAATAATAATAATAATAAAGTAATAAACATAATAATAATATTAATTATAATAAACATAATAATAATAATAATAATAATAATAATAATAATAATAATAATAATAATAATAAAGATACTAATAAACATAATAATAAAAATAATATTAATAATAATAATACCAGAACGAAAATTTGAACATTTACCTTCAGTCCATAACCTCTGAGTTACTCTCTCCCTCAAAAAATCCATCACTCCCTCTCTTTACTTGTCCATCCTATGTTCCCCCTTCTTCTTCCTCTCCATCACACCCTCTCTCCCTTCCTTCACTTTAACTACTCCTATCTTAACTTTTACCTCCCTTACTCCCCACACTCCTCTCTCCCTTTCCCTCCCCCTCCCCCTCAAAACCCCCAACCCCTTCCCTCCCCCTCCCCCTCAAAACCCCCAACCCCTCCCCTCCCCTCCCAGTCTTCCCGCTGGTTTCAACAATATTCTAATTTTTAAAACCAAAAAATTGATCGCGTCTGTTTTGCATGTGTGGTAATGCAACGCTCCTGTGTGTACTCACCTGTTTGTGGTTGCAGGGGTCGAGACACAGCTCCTGGCCCCCGCCTCTACGCTAGTGTACTCACCTGTTTGTGGTTGCAGGGGTCGATTCACAGCTCCTGGCCCCGCCTCTTCGCTAGTTTACTCCTGTTCGTCTTTGCAGGAGTCGAGTCACTGCTCCTGGTCCCGCCTCTTCAATAGTATACTCACCTGTTTGTGGTTGCAGGGGTCGAGTCACAGCTCCTGACCCCGCCTCTTCACTAGTGAACTCACCTGTTCGTTTTTGGAGGAGTCGATTCACAGCTCCTGATCCCGCCTCTTCGCTAGTGAACTCACCTGTTTGTGGTTGCAGGGGTGGAGTCACAGCTCTTGGCCCCGCCTCTTCACTAAAGTACTCACCTGTTTGTGGTTGCAGGGGTCGAGTCACAGCTCCTGGCCCCGCCTCTTTGCTGGTCACTACTAGGTTTATGTGTGTGTATACTCACCTAGTTGTACTTACCCAGTTGTGTTTGCAGGGGTCGATTCATAGCTCCTGGCCCCGCCTCTTCACTGGCCGCTGCTGGGTCACTCTCCCTGCGCCATGAGCTTTATCATACCTCTTCTTAAAGCTATGTATGGAGCCTGCCTCCACTACATCGCTTCCCAAACTATTCCACTTCCCGACCACTCTGTGACTGAAGAAATACTTCCTAACATCCCTGTGATTCATCTGAGTCTTCAACTTCCAACTGTGTCCCCTTGTTGCTGTGTCCCATCTCTGGAACATTCTGTCTCTGTCCACTTTGTCAATTCCTCTCAGTATTTTATATGCCGTTATCATGTCCCCCCTATCTCTCCTGTCCTCCAGTGTCGTCAGGTCGATTTCCCTTAACCTCTCCTCGTAGGACATACCCCTTAGCTCCGGGACTAGTCTTGTTGCAAACCTTTCCACTTTCTCTAGCTTCTTTACGTGCTTGGATAAATGTGGGTTCCAAACTGGTGCTGCATACTCCAGTATGGGCCTAACGTACACAGTGTACAGGGTCCTGAACGATTCTTTATTAAGATGTCGGAATGCTGTTCTTAGGTTTGCTAGGCGCCCATATGCTGCAGCAGTTATTTGGTTGATGTACGCCTCAGGAGATGTGCCTGGTGTTATACTCACCCCAAGATCTTTTTCCTTGATTGAGGTTTGTAGTCTCTGGCCCCCTAGACGTGTGTGTGTGTGTGTGTGTGTGTGTGTGTGTGTGTGTTGTATTAGTGTGTGTGTGTGTGTGTGTATGTGTACTCACCTAGTTGTACTCACCTAGTTGTGTGTGAGTGTGTGTGTACTCACCTAATTGTACTCACCTAATTGTGGTTGCAGGGGTCGAGACTCAGCTCCTGGCCCCGCCTCTTCGCTGTCCGATACTGGGTCTCTGCTCTCCCTGCTCCATGAGCTTTATCATACCTCGTCTTAAAACTATGTATGGTTTCTGCCTCCACTATATCTTTCTCTAGACTATTCCACTTCCTGACTACTCTGTGGCTGAAGAAATGCTTCCTAACATCCCTTTGATTCATCTGAGTTTTCAGCTTCCAGTTGTGTCCCCTTGTTTCTGTGTTCCCTCTCTGGAACATCCTCTCCCTGTCTACCTTGTCGATTCCCCGCAGTATTTTGTATGTCGTTATCATGTCTCCTCTGACCCTTCTTTCCTCCAGTGTTGTTAGTCCTATTTCCCTCAACCTTTCTTCATAGGACAGACCCCTGAGTTGTGGAACTAACCTTGTCGCAAACCTTTGCACTTTCTCTAGTTTCTTTACGTGCTTGACCAGGTGTGGGTTCCAGACTGGTGCTGCATATTCTAGTATGGGCCTGACGTACACGGTGTACAGTGTCTTGAACGATTCCTTGTTAAGGTAACGGAACGCTAATCTTAGGTTTGCCAGTCGCCCATATGCTGCCGCAGTTATCTGGTTAATGTGTGCCTCCGGAGACGTGCTTGGCGTTATACTCACCCCAAGGTCTTTCTCCTTTGCCAAGGTTTGTAGCCTTTGTCCGCCTAGCCTGTACTCTGTCAGCGGTCTTCTTTGCCCTTCTCCGATCTTCATGACTTTGCATTTGGTGGGATTGAATTCGAGAAGCCAGTTGCTAGACCCGATGTCAAGCTTGTCCAGGTCTGTTTGAAGTCCTGCTTGGTCCTCTTCCGATGTGATTTTCCTCATTAATTTCACATCATCTGCGAACAGAGACACTTCTGAGTCTATCCCGTCCGTCATGTCGTTTACATATACCAAGAATAACACTGGTCCTAGGACTGACCCCTGCGGTACGCCGCTCGTCACAGGCGCCCACTGTGATACCTCATCACGCACCATGTGTGTGTGTGTGTGCTTATGTGTGTGTGTGTGTGTGTGTGTGTGTGTGTGTGTGTGTGTGTGTGTGTTGCGTGTGTGTGCGATCACCTATTTCACCTACTTGTGGTTGTAGGGGACGAGTCACACTTCCTGGCCCAGTCTCTCATACCGACCGTCACTGGAACCACTCCTGGCTTCATGAAATCTATCATGCCTGTTCTTATAGCTGTGTATTGATCCTGTCTCTGCCACGTCGTGTTCCAGACCACTGCACTTGCTGACCAACGTGAGGTTGAAAAGATACTGACATCCCTGTGACTCCTCTGTGCCCTCGTGTACCTGGTAAAAATCTCCATTAACAGAAAGTTAACCTCAACGGAAGTATCAACAGCGGTGACACAGGAAGTAACGGCAATGTAAAAGGAAAAAAAAAACATCGAAAATAACGGCAATAACAGCAGCAACAGCAACTAAAACAATAGTAATAGAAACAGGATTATTTAATGAAGATTTACAGTGACAAGAGAAACAGTAACAGCAGTTTTAACTGGAGCAATACAAGCAATGCCAGTAGCAACAGTAACAGAGCCACAGAATACCAGGAGTAACAGTAACAGAAGTAACAGATGCAATACCACGAACAACAGTAACAACAATAGCAGATGGAATCTCAGAAGCAACAGTAACATTAGTAACAACGGTAATAACAGGACCAACAGTAACAACAGGCAAAATCCGACCCAAAACTTTCGTCATTTTGAAACTCCACCAAATATTTCTTGGAGTCGTTTAAGACGTAACCAGGACTACCAACCCTCCATGACCATAGTCGTTTAAGACGTAACCAGGGTTACCAACCCTCCATGACCATACTCGTTTAAGACGTAACCAGGGCTACCAACTCTCCATGACCATAGTCGTTTAAGACGTAACCAGGACTACCAACCCTCCATGACCATACTCGTTTAAGACGTAACCAGGGTTACCAACTCTCCATGACCATAGTCTTTTAAGACGTAACCAGGGTTACCAACCTTCCATGACCATAGTCGTTTAAGACGTAACCAGTGTTACCAACCCTCCGTGACCACAGCCGTTTAATTAAGACGTAACCAGAGCTACCAACCCTCCTTGACTACAGTCGTTTAAGACGTAACCAGAGCTACCAACCCTCCATGACCATAGTCGTTTAAGACGTAACCAGGGCTACCAACCCTCCATGACCACGGTAGTTTAAGACGTAACCAGGGCTACCAACTCTCCATGACCACAGTCGTTTAAGACGTAACCAGGGCTACCAACCCTCCATGATCACAGTCGTTTAAGACGTAACAAGGGCTACCAACTCTCCATGACCACTGTCGTGTAACCAGGGCTACCAACTCTCCATGACCACAGTCGTTTAAGACGTAATCAGGGCTACCAACCCTCCATGACCACAGTCGTTTAAGACGTAACCAGAGCTACCAACCCTTCATGACTACAGTCGTTTAAGACGTAACCATAGCTACCAACCCTCCATGACCATAGTCGTTTAAGACGTAACCAGGGCTACCACCCCTCCATGACCACGGTAGTTTAAGACGTAGCCAGCGCTACCAACTCTCCATGACCACAGTCGTTTAAGACGTAACCAGAGCTACCAACCCTCCATGACCACAGTCGTTTAAGACGTAACCAGGGCTACAAACCCTCTACGACCACAGGTCTGCCAACCTATACTTGAAAAGATAGACATTTAGCGAGGAAGACCCAGCTGATCTTCTTGATTAAACGTGAG
The DNA here is from genome assembly GCA_009830355.1 of Cherax destructor. NCBI lineage: Eukaryota > Metazoa > Arthropoda > Malacostraca > Decapoda > Parastacidae > Cherax > Cherax destructor. The sequence goes on along the minus strand of WNWK01001073.1, from coordinate 200,559 downwards.
GAAATATAACATTAAAGATGATCCAATCAAGAAGAAGATGATGGTAAATCCTCTAATGAAGATGATTAAGGGATTAGTGGACGACGCGGGAGGGAGGGTGTGAGGGAGAGAGATGTAGGAAGGGAGGGTGTGAGGGAGAGGGAAGGAGGGAGGATGTGAGAGAGAAGTAAGGAGTGAGGGAGAGAGGGAGGGAGGAAGTGTGTGAGGGAGAGAGGGAGGGAGGGAGGAGAGGGAGGAAGGAGGTGTGAGTGACAGGAAAGGAGGGAGGGTGTGGGGGAAAAAGAGGGGGGAAGGGACAGTGTGAGGGAGAGGGAAGGAGGGTGTGAGGGAGAGAGAGGGATGATGTGAGGGAGAAGGAATGAGGTAGAGTGTGAGGGAGAAGGATGGAGGGGTGTGAGGGAGAAGGGAGGAAAGAGGGTATGAGAAAGAAGGAAGGAGGGATGGTGTGAGGGTAAAGGAAGGATGGAGGGTGTGAGGGAGAGGGAAGGATGGATGTTGTGAGGGAGAGAGAGGGAGGGTGTAGGAAGGACGTAGGGTTGGTGTTTCTGGGTGAAGGAGGGAGGGAGGGAGGAAGGGAGAGAGGGAGTTAGGGATGAAGGAAGAGATGGAGGGACGGAGGGAGTAAGGGAGGGAGGTAGGGAGGGAGGGTTCTAATAATGAGATTACACGGGCATCAAGGAACAAGAAGCAGGAGGGGAAAGGAAGGAAGGAAGAAAGAAAGGAAGGAAGGACGTAGGCAGCATTAACTTTCATGGCTATAGCGCAGCCTGCCCCTCGCTCTAAACTGGCCATCACTGTGAGTTAGCTTTAACTCTCTCTCTACAGCTCTCTCTAAGAGCTTCTCGCCCTCTCGTTCCGGCTCTTTACTCCAGATTAATGTTGTTGTCTCTCTTTTTAAATCGGCGTTAATGTGGAGGGATGAACCTTCATGACCCAGTGTTGATCATCTCAGTGTTGATCATCTCAGTGTTGATCATCTCAGTGTTGATCATCTCAGTGTTGATCATCTCAGTGTTGATCATCTCAGTGTTGATCATCTCAGTGTTGATCATCTCAGTGTTGATCATCTCAGTGTTGATCATCTCAGTGTTGATCATCTCAGTGTTGATCATCTCAGTGTTGGTCATCTCAGTGTTGATCATCTCAGTGTTGATCATCTCAGTGTTGGTCATCTCAGTGTTGGTCATCTCAGTGTTGATCATCTCAGTGTTGATCATCTCAGTGTTGATCATCTCAGTGTTGATCATCTCAGTGTTGATCATCTCAGTGTTGATCATCTCAGTGTTGATCATCTCAGTGTTGATCATCTCAGTGTTGATCATCTCAGTGTTGATTATCTCAGTGTTGATCATCTCAGTGTTGGTCATCTCAGTGTTGATCATCTCAGTGTTGGTCATCTCAGTGTTGATCATATCAGTGTTGATCATCTCAGTGTTGGTCATCTCAGTGTTGATCATCTCAGTGTTGATCATCTCAGTGTTGATCATCTCAGTGTTGATCATCTCAGTGTTGATCATCTCAGTGTTGATCATCTCAGTGTTGATCATCTCAGTGTTGATCATCTCAGTGTTGATCATCTCAGTGTTGATCATCTCAGTATTGATCATCTCAGTGTTGATCATCTCAGTGTTGATCATCTCAATGTTGATCATCTCAGTGTTGATCATCTCAGTGTTGATCATCTCAGTGTTGATCATCTCAGTGTTAATCATCTCAGTGTTGATCATCTCAGTGTTGATCATCTCAGTGTTGGTCATCTCAGTGTTGGTCATCTCAGTGTTGGTCATCTCAGTGTTGATCATCTCAGTGTTGATCATCTCAGTGTTGATCATCTCAGTGTTGGTCATCTCAGTGTTGATTATCTCAGTGTTGGTCATCTCAGTGTTGATAATCTCAGTGTTGATCATCTCAATCTTGATCATCTCAGTGTTGATCATCTCAGTGTTGATCATCTCAGTGTTGGTCATCTCAGTGTTGATCATCTCAGTGTTGATCATCTCAGTGTTGATCATCACAATGTCGATCATCTCAATGCTGATCATCTCAGTGTTGATCATCTCAGTGTTGATTATCTCAGTGTTGATCATCTCAATGTTGATCATCTCAGTGATGATCATCTCAGTGTTGATCATCTCAGTGTTGATCATCACAATGTCGATCATCTCAGTGTTGATCATCTCAATGTTGATCATCTCAGTGATGATCATCTCAGTGTTGATCATCTCAGTGTTGATCATCACAATGTCGATCATCTCAATGCTGATCGTCTAGAGGGAAAGTTGTCTAGCATCGCTACTGCTCTCTCTCCCTTTCTCTCTGTGTCTGTCTGTCTCTGTCTCTCTCTCTCTCTCTGTCTCTCTGTCTCTCTCTGTCTGTCTCTGTCTGTCTGTCTGTCTCTGTCTCTCTCTCTCTCTCTCTCTCTCTCTCTCTCTCTCTCTCTCTCTCTCTCTCTCTCTCTCCTCTCTCTCTCTCTCTCTCTCTCTCTCTCTCTCTCTCTCTCTCTTAATCTAGTGTAAATATGCATATTTGTGGTTTCCGTGCAAGAAGGTATCATGTGTTTTCAGAGTTAGGCTAGGGGGTCGTGGGGGAGGGGGAAAAAAGGGAGGAGGGGGGAAAGAGAGGGAGAGGAAAGTGAGAGAGGGAGAGAGAGAAGGGAAAGAGGTGGGAGGGGGAAAGAGAGGGGAAGGAAGGAGGGAGAGGAGGGGAAAGAAAGGTGAGAGGGGAGAGAGAGGGGAAGGGAAGGAAAGAGATTTTAACTCAGTTTATAACATTAAGTAATTATCTTGTTTTTCTGTGTGCCTGACCACTCTGAGTCACCTGCCTCAAGTTAGCTGTGTACCTCAGTGCTGCAGGAGAAGCTACAGCTCCTGGGCCCTGTTATGTGTTCTGTACAGCATGATGCCTGCTGCACCCTCTCTCATTACTGTTGCTGCTGCTGCTACTACTGTTGCTGTTGCTGCTGCTATTGTTGTTGTTGTTGTTGCTGCTGTTGCTGTTGCTGCTACCGTTGTTGCTGTTGTTACTATTGCTGGTGTTGTTGTTGCTGCTGCTGTTGCTGTTGCTGCAGCTGCTACTGTTATTGTTGCTGTTGCTGCAGTTGCTGCTATTACTGGTGGTGCTGCTACTGTTGTTGTAGATGGTGCTGTTGCTACTGTTGTTGCTGCTTCTACTGTTGCTGCTGTTACTGTTGCAGTTGCTGCTACTGTTGCTGCTGCTCTGCTGTTGTTGTTGCTGCTGCTGCTGCTGTTGTTGTTGCTGCTGCTACTGCTGTTGTTGTTGCTGCTGCTACTGCTGTTGTTGCTGCTGCTGCTACTGCTGTTGTTGTTGCTGCTGCTACTGCTGTTGTTGTTGCTGCTGCTACTGCTGTTGTTGCTGCTGCTACTGTTTCCCTCTGTTGAATTACTACACTCGGTGCTCACCCACTCAGCGGCAGCCACGTCACATGATAACATCCATACACTCCTGTTGTAACAGATGCACCTGTCTTCTGAAGAGGGGCTCTGAGTGAGGCCAAAATATATGGGGTTTTTCTCGCCCCATGATACACGTTTATGTTGAGTTGTTCACTCTAACACCTGCCCATGTGTCACACCTGTTTCCTACCCCCTCACACTGACGGAACACCTGTACTCGTATCACCTTCACCTGTGATACCTTCTTCGACACTTGTTCACCTGTGTCACCTTCATTGGCACTTGTACACACATGTCACCTTCACCTGTGTCACCTTCACTGACACTTGTACTCCTGTGTCACCTTCTCTTGTGTCACCTTCATTGACATTTCCCTCCACTTACCCCGTCCCCTCCCCTCCTCCCCTCCCCTCCTCCCCTTCTTTTCCCTCCTCCCCTCCACTCCCCTCCCCTCCCCTCCCCTCGACTCCTCCCCCTTCCCCGCCAAAGGAAGGTAAGTTTACTAATTTGAAAACCAGATTTGGGCTTTTAAATTCGTAAAATGTATTTAAAAAAAATTAATCTTGAGGCATAAAATTATTATTGAGATAATTTTTTGGCTATTGTTGTTTTTGGAGACACTTGCCCACTGCAACCGAGATACGGTGACCTCGTCCTCCTCCTCCCCAGAATAAAAAAAGAGAAAATTCATTTACCATCATTCAGTCAACCACTGTCTTGCCAGAAGCTTGTTGACATCACAGCTCAGATGACCCACTCAACTGTAACATTCCCACTCTTCCTTCAGAGTGCATCCATTGGACTTCCCACCTTCAGTACTGCTAACATTCTCACCCCTTCTTCAGAGTGCAGGCACTGTATTTCCCACTTTCAGAACTACATCTCCACCCCTCATTCAGAGTGCAGGCACTCTACTTCCCTCCTCCAGAATTGCGACACTCACCCCTCCTTCAGAGTGCAGGCACTGTACTGCCCACCTTCAGAACTCAAGTCAAGCTAACAGCTATCCTTGAGTCCCTTCATAAATATTAGCTTGCTCACACTCTAACAGCACATCAAATCCTTACAACCACTTGCCGTCACTTCAGGTGATTGGATTTATACTCTTTAAGTCTGTCAGAAAAACAGCGGCCAATTTCACCAAAGTACTGAGGAGGACAAGAGTGGAAGGTGATGGAGAAGCCAGCACAAAACAAGAGTGACAGAAGAAGTATGAACATAAGTATTATGTATGAACTATGTTTATACTCTTCCTCTCATTGATGCTTCTGCTGTCTGCTCCACTTCCTACTCCTCTTGTCTGCTCTAATACCTTGGTGGACAGGTTGCTGTCTTTCTGACAGACTCAACGATATGACACACGTGATAGAATAATATCGTTGTTGGTAAGCCTTGATATATACTAATATAACCCTAATATTTAAAGGGGTGGACCGATAAGCCAGCGGAAGGCCTCGGTCAGATGACCAAAGCTCCAGCGGCGGGTCATCATATGACTAAGACCAGCGTCAGGAAACACTTATCCTGTTTCCTGACAAACCTTACCTAACTTAACCTGGTAAGGTTAGAAATATTCTTATTTTGTCATGTCAGAGATCACTGTCATCCTATTAACTGGTCCTCTGCTAAAACTATCTACTGTTTTTCTAGTCTTCATACACGCCGTCTTGTCGAGTCAGCTCTTATACACACTATTCCTAAGGTGACTCTCAGTCCTGGATTTGTTGATACCTGCCTTTCTCAATACACTGTCAAATGTTCTTCTAATTTTCAAACCACTCGTGACTTGACCGGACTTTGGCCATCTCGTCTCCTTCGTGACCTGTCCCTGACTTTCCTCTTTTCTCCTCACTTAGATTTCCAGTTTGACCCAGTAGGTCAACTGCAGTTATTTTCTGCACTCTTGTGGACGGATGTAAGAGCTGAGATACTTCACACAACTCAACACTTAACTGTAATTCACTCTCATTACACTATCACTAATACTACCATAGTCCGGGTCATTACATCTTCTGCAGTGCTCTTCTGTTCCTTTGTTCTTTGAACTACTACTACTTCTACTGGTACTACTAATACGGCTACTACTACTACTGCATTCTTTTCCCTTCCCTCGAGTATGTTCTTTTCACCCCCACTTTTCTCACCTCAGTTGTCACTTAACAATGGTCCAGGAGGGAGCGAAACGTCGCCATAAAGTTAATCTCCTCAGTACTGGTTATTGGTGAATTGTTGCAGCCACGATACTTATATTCTTCTCGTTGCACTGTTGCTCTTCCCTGGATTAAGGTACAGGTATCGGGGCTTGTGGAACGTGTGTGTACTCACCTAATTGTGGTTGCAAGGGTCGAGTCACAGCTCCTGGCCCCGTCTCTCCGCTGGTCGCTACTAGGTCCACTCTCTCCCTGCTCCAAGAACTTTATAGTTCATCTTCTTAAATCTATGTATGGATCCTGCCTCCTCTCTGTGTGTGTGTACTCACCTAATTGTAGTTGCAAGGGTCGAGTCACAGCTCCTGGCCCAGCCTCTTCACTGGTCGATATTACGTCACTCGCTCCCTGCTCCGTTTGCTTTATCATACCTCTTCTTAAAGCTATGTATGGATCCTGCCTCCGCTACATCACTTGCCAGACTATTCCACTTCCTGACAACTCTATGTCTGAAGAAATACATCCTAACATCCCTGTGAATCATCTGAGTTTTCAACTTCAAATTGTGACCCCTTGTTGCTGTGTCCCATCTCTGGAACATCCTATCTCTGTCCACTTTGTCAATTCCTCTCAGTATCTTATATGTTGTTATCATGTCCCCCTATCTCTCCTGTCCCAGTGTCGTCAGGTCGATTTTCCTTAACCTCTCCTCGTAGGACATACCCCTTAGCTCCGGGACTAGTCTTGTTGCAAACCTTTGCACTTTCTGTGTGTGTGTGTGTGTGTGTGTGTGTGTGTGTATGTGTGTGTGTGTGTATGTGTGTGTGTGTGTGTGCACATCTTCATTCATTCCTCCAGACATCTCTCCAACATTACCATCACAAACAACATTCTCAACTATGGTCATTTCTCCCTAACATTTCTCCAGTTTTCCCCAGCCCTCTTCCTAATTACACCAGCGCCTCTTACCTTTCTCCCTGAAGTGCTCATTTCCTCCCTTGCAAGGGTTCCTTTCCCATTGTGGTGGCGGGGAATTTACGAGGGAGGTATAGGGGAGATTTACCCAAGGGTAGGGAAGAAACTGGCGACTTCTCATAGATCGAGGGTGATGCAAGGGATTGAACTTAGTGAGTAATGACTCAGGGGCGAGGCTACACCCCATTTAGGGGAGGAAACAGTGGTGTTCCAGGGAATCTAGGAAAAATAAGAGTACAGAGTGAGATGGAGAGAGAATGTTTTACCTAATGTTGATACACTTAAATAATAACAAGAACAGTAATAATAATAAAAATAATAACAATGAACTCACATTACCAAAATAAATAATTTATGTTATATTCTAGATTATAAACGGTATTTATGACGTACTTAGTAACACACGCACACACATACACATACACACATGCACACATACACACACACATATACACACACACACACACATGCACACGCACACACACACATGCACACATACACACACACATATATACACACACACACATACACACGCACACGCACACACACACACACATACACACGCACACACACACACATAAACACACACACACACACATGCACACATACACACACACGTACAACACACACACATGCATACACACACACACACCCACACACAAACACACATACACACACACAAACACACACACACACCCAAACACACATACACACACACAAACACACACACACACACACACACATACACACACACGCACACACACACACGCACACAGACACACACACACACACATACACATACACACAAACATATACACACACGTCCTGGACACTTTATGTGTCCCGGTTTAGAATTAGGGGCCAGGAGCTAAGACTCAACCCCAGCGACCACCAGTCACCGAGTACACACTTCTCTCTCTCTCTCTTCCTGTTTCACTTCTTCTCCTCAGGCTTTTTGTTTCTCCTCTTTTCTTCATCCCTTTGTTTTTCTCCCCCTCACATCTCCCCTCTCCTTTCCTTACCCCCTTCCATCACCCCCTCCTTCTTCTTCCCTTTCTGTTTTTACTCCCATCCCTCCTCCTTACTCCTATCCTCCTCGTCTTCTTCTTCCTCTTCTTCTTCTTCTTCTTCCTCCTCCTGCCCCTCCCCCTCCTCCTCCTCCTCCTCCTCCTCCCCCTCCCCTCATCCTCCTTCTCCTCCTCTTCCCATCCTCATCCTCCTCCTCCTTCTCCTCCCATCCTCCTCCTCCTTCTCCTCCTCCCCCTCCCCTCCTCCTCCTCCCATCCTCCACCTCCTCCCTCCTCCCATCCTCCTCCCCCTCCCCCTACTCCCCCTCCTCCCCCTCCTCCCCCTCCCCCTCCTCCCCCTCCTCCCCATCCTCCCCTCCTCCCCCTCCTCCCCCTCCTCCCCCTCCTCCCCCTCCTCCCCCTCCTCCCTTCCTCCCCTCCTCGCCTCAGGCAGTAATGAGGCCAAAATATTAATTAGCTTCGATTATAGAAAAACTGTCAAGTTAAGTTTGTGGGACAAAGATGGTGAGAGATGAACAATTTTGGGACGACCAACGAACCTCGTGACTTTATAAAGTAACCAATAACGTCTTTCCAGGATTAACTACCATAATAACCTCACAAATCTACGGTGTTGGTCAGCCACGTTTAACAATCATAACTTCACAAATCTACGGTGTTATTGAGCCACGTTTAATAACCTTAACCTCGATAATTCTGGCGTTAAGTACATAAACAGAATCCTACAAAATAAATCTATAATATTTAATGAATAAAATTATTATTATTATTAATATTATTCTTATACTTATTCTTATTATTATTATTTATATTATTATTATTATTATTATTATTATTATTATTATTATTATTATTATTATTATTATTATTATTATTATTATTATTATTGTTGTTGTTGTTGTAATTATTGTTATTATTATTATTATTATTATTGCTGTTGTTGTTGTAATTATTATTATTATTATTATTATTATTATTATTATTATTATTATTATTATTATTATTATTATTATCATTGTTGTTATTATTATTATTATTATTATTATTATTATTATTATTATTATTGGAACAAACTCCCGCGTGACGTCATTGAAGTTTAAACGCTGTGTAGTTTTAAAATTAAGTTATACAAATACCTGAGTGGGTGCAGGTGTTTGTGAGTTGGACGTGACTAGCATGGGCCAGTATGCTTGCTGCAGTGCTCCTTCCTTCTTGTGAGTCATAGATGGGATTGGGAAGTAGTTACGTTTGATCGGGGAAAGGAGAAGGTAGCATCAGTTCCTTGGGTCAAGAGCTCTTGTATTACGAACACTTCTCCCTTGAATCCAGGTGTTTATTTTGTTGTGAGTGTTTGTTTGTGTGTGTGTGTGTGTGTGTGTGTGTTCACCATCACCCTGGTGAACACCAGGGTGATGGTGAACACCAGAGTGATGGTAAACACCAGTGATGGTGAACATCAGGATGATGGTGAACACCATTGTGATGGTGAACACCAGGGTGCTGGTGAACACCAGGCTGTTGGTGAACATCAGGATGATGGTGAATACCATTGTGATGGTGAACACCAGGGTGATGGTGAACACCAGGGTGATGGTGAACACCAGAGTGATGGTAAACACCAGTGATGGTGAACATCAGGAAGATGGTGAACACCATTGTGATGGTGAACACCAGGGTGCTGGTGAACACCAGGCTGATGGTGAACATCAGGATGATGGTGAACACCATTGTGATAGTGAACACCAGGGTGATGGTGAACACCAGGGTAATGATGAACACTAGGGTGATGGTGAACAACAGGGTGATGGTGAACACCAGGGTGATGGTGAACACCAGAGTGATGGTGAACACCAGGGTGCTGGTGAACACTAGGGCGATGGTGAACACCAGGGTGATAGTGAACACCAGGGTGATGGTGAACACCAGGGTGATGGTGAACACCAGAGTGATAGTGAACACCAGGGTGCTGGTGAACACCAGGCTGATGGTGAACATCAGGATGATGGTGAACACCAGGATAATGATGAACACCAGGTTAATGGTGAACACCAGGGTGATAGTGAACACCAGAGTGATGGTGAACACCAGGGTGCTGGTGAACACTAGGGCGATGGTGAACACCAGGGTGATAGTGAACACCAGGGTGATGGTGAACACCAGGGTGATGGTGAACACAAGGGTGATGGTGAACACCTGGGTGATAATGAACACCAGAGTGATGGTGAACACCAGAGTGATGGTGAACGCCAGAGTGATGGTGAACACCATTGTGATGGTGAACACCATTGTGACGGTCAACCCCATTGTGATGGTGAACACCAGGGTGATGGTGAACACCAGAGTGATGGTGAACACCAGAGTGATGGTGAACACCAGGGTGATAGTGAGCACCAGGGTGATGGTGAACACCAGGGTGATGGTGAACACCAGGGTGATGGTGAATACCAGGGTGATGGTGAACACCAGAGTGATGGTGAACACCAGAGTGATGGTGAACACCAGGGTGATGGTGAACACCATTATGATGATGAACACCATTGTGATGGTGAACACCAGGGTGATGGTGAACACCAGAGTGATGGTGAACACCAGAGTGATGGTGGACACCAGGGTGATGGTGAACACCATTGTGATGGTGAACACCAGGGTGATGGTGAACACCAGAGGGATGGTGAACACCAGAGTGATGGTGAACGCCTGAGTGATGGTGAACACCATTGTGATGGTGAACACCATTGTGATGGTGAACACCATTGTGATGGTGAACACCAGGGTGATGGTGAACACCAGAGTGATGGTGAACACCAGGGTGATGGTGAACACCAGGGTGATGGTGAACACCAGGGTGATGGTGAACACCAGAGTGATGGTGAACACCAGGGTGATGGTGAATACCAGAGTGATGGTGAACACCAGGGTGATGGTGAACACCAGGGTGATGGTGAAAACCAGGGTGATAGTGAACACCAGGGTGATGGTGAACACCAGAGTGATGGTGAACACCAGGGTGATGGTGAACACCTGGGTGATGGTGAACACCAGAGTGATGGTGAACACCATTGTGATGGTGAACACCAGAGTGATGGTGAACACCAGGGTGATGATGAACACCAGGGTGATGGTGAACACCAGGGTGATAGTGAACACCAGAGTGATGGTGAACACCAGGGTGATGGTGAACACCAGGGTGATGATGAACACCATTGTGATGGTGAACACCATTTGATGGTGAACACCAGAGTGATGGTGACAGGTGTGGGATTAAATGATAATAAAAGTGATACATAGTGGCAGTTGTTACAGTTGTTGTTTTAACTGGTGACGCAGCGACGAGGTGAGTGCAGGTGTTTAGGTATTGGTGAGTGCAGGTGTTTAGGTATTGGTGAGTGCAGGTGTTTAGGTATTGGTGAGTGCAGGTGTTTAGGTATTGGTGAGTGCAGGTGTTTAGGTATTGGTGAGTGCAGGTGTTTAGGTATTGGTGAGTGCAGGTGTTTAGGTATTGGTGAGTGCAGGTGTTTAGGTATTGGTGAGTGCAGGTGTTTAGGTATTGGTGAGTGCAGGTGTTTAGGTATTGAGTGCGGTGTTAGGTATTGGTGAGTGCAGGTGTTTAGGTATTGGTGAGTGCAGGTGTTTAGGTATTGGTGAGTGCAGGTGTTTAGGCATTGGTGAGTGCAGGTGTTTAGGTATTGGTGAGTGCAGGTGTTTAGGTATTGGTGAGTGCAGGTGTTTAGGTATTGGTGAGTGCAGGTGTTTAGGTATTGGTGAGTGCAGGTGTTTAGGCATTGGTGAGTGCAGGTGTTTAGGTATTGGTGAGTGCAGGTGTTTAGGTATTGGTGAGTGCAGGTGTTTAGGTATTGGTGAGTGCAGGTGTTTAGGTATTGGTGAGTGCAGGTGTTTAGGTATTGGTGAGTGCAGGTGTTAACAGCTGGGCATTGTTGACGAGCCTCTGGTAAGGTGTGTCATCACTTGAAGTGGGAAAGAAGTGTAATCATCACTTGAAGTGGGAAAGAAGTGTAATCATCACTTGAAGTGGGAAAGAAGTGTAATCATCACTTGAAGTGGGAAAGAAGTGTAATCATCACTTGAAGTGGGAAAGAAGTGTAATCATCACTTGAAGTGGGAAAGAAGTGTAATCATCACTTGAAGTGGGAAAGAAGTGTAATCATCACTTGAAGTGGGAAAGGTGATCATATCAGAGTGTGTTGATGGTTAGGTTGGTGTCAGTGTATGAGTCATGACCTTTATTGCAGCGAGGAGGAAATGGAGGAGGAGGAGGAAGAAGAGGAGGAGGAAGAAGAGGAGGAGGAGGGGATGAAGGAGGAGAAGGAGGTTGAAGGACGTGTTCGAGACCAGTTTCTTGTGTGTTATGCAAAGAATATTTAGTGAAGCAATAAGAAGAGGTTTCATGTGAAAGATGTATTGAGAAAGTGTGAGAATCTCTAAGACACTTGTAAGTGTTGAAAGTTCTTAGCAAGTCCAGTTGCTACACAATCTTCCTTATTTATCACCATTGTGTTTATATATGAACGTACACTATATTAATTATACATGAACGTACGCTATATTAATTATAGTTGAACATTCACTACAGTAATAAATTTAATCAAATTTAATTGCAGTTTAACTTCATTTGTGTTGAAATATGTCGAAACCTCTACACCCATTCTCATGTTACGTCTTGTGAGTTACCCAGGGTATTAAAGTAATCCTAATATGTTATCCCTCTCTCTTGTTTTCGCTATTATCTCCCCTCTCCCTTCCTCCCCTCTCCCTCCCTCCTTCACCATACACACTCATCTCACGCCTGGGTGTACAGCACAAACATAAAGGAGCCTCTAAAGTGTACAGTTATCCCAGGGACTCTGGCAACACTGCTCATATGATGCTCATTCTCATCCAATTGTCGTTAAATTAGGTTCTGATCTCTCAGCCTCCGTCCCCGTGCCGCCTCGCGCCTCGTAGAGGATTTCATCCCACAGCCCAGACGTCAGTGTGCCAGTCCTCTCCCCACTGGCACTCTTACCCTCTGATATTCACTTTCTCTCAGTATCTGACGCTCACTTTCTCTCAGCATCTGACACTCATTTTCTCTCAGCATCTGACACTCACTTTCTCTCAGGATCTGACTCACTTTCTCTCAGCATCTGACACTCACTTTCTCTCAGCATCTGACACTCACTTTCTCTCAGCATCTGACACTCACTTTCTCTCAGGATCTGACTCACTTTCTCTCAGCATCTGACACTCACTTTCTCTCAGCATCTTTCACTCACCTTCTCTCAGCATCTGACACTCACTTTCTCTCAGCATCTGACACTCACCTTCTCTCAGCGACTGACACTCACTTTCTCTCAGCATCTGACACTCACTTTCTCTCAGCGACTGACACTCACTTTCTCTCAGCATCTGACACTCACTTTCTCTCAGCATCTGACACTCACTTTCAGCATCTGACACTCACCTTCTCTCAGCATCTGACACTCACTTTCTCTCAGCATGTGACACTCATTTTCTCTCAGCATCTGACACTCATTTTCTCTCAGCATCTGACACTCACCTTCTCTCAGCATCTGACACTCACCTTCCTAACTGTCCACACTTTTCCAGAGTTGAACACGTTTAGAGGAACAATTGATGGTTGAAGACAAGCGAGAGAGGTTGTGTTTGTGAGATGAAACTCGGAAGCAGATGAAGATGTGGCAGCGTTGCCTCTAAGCTCCAGATGACGCACAACAAATGCGTATGAAGTTTTTACCCCCTGGGTGTTGCGTAGCTCAACTTGCGTAACGAGCGAGCTCTTGAGCCCTGACGCAGAGCTTATCAACCCTCCACGAGGCTCTTAAGCCAACAATGGTGGCAGCAACAGCAGCTAAATGCAGCCAGACTTACGTTACCTCTCCATCTCCAGACGTTACTCAAGTATGAAGCAAGACTGTCAGCAGGAGTGTGGGAGTGACCAGGAGTGTGTGGGAGTGACCAGGAGTGTGTATGAGTGACCAGGAGTGTGTGGGAGTGACCACGAGTGTGTGGGAGTGACCAGGAGTGTGTGGGAGTGACCAGGAGTGTGTAGAAGTGACCAGGAGTGTGTATGAGTGACCAGGAGTGTGTGGGAGTGACCAGGAGTGTGTGGGAATGACCAGGAGTGTGTGGGAGTTACCAGGAGTGTGTGGGAGTGACCAGGAGTGTGTGGGAGTGACCAGGAGTGTGTATGAGTGACCAGGAGTGTGTGGGAGTGACCACGAGTGTGTGGGAGTGACCACGAGTGTGTGGGAGTGACCAGGAGTGTGTAGGAGTGACCAGGAGTGTGTATGAGTGACCAGGAGTGTGTGGGAGTGACCAGGAGTGTGTGGGAATGACAGTGTGTAGGAGTGACCAGGAGTGTGGGGGAGTGACAAGGAGTGTGTGGAAGTGACCAGGAGTGTGTGGAAGTGACTAGGAGTGTGTGGTAGTGACCACGAGTGTGTGGGAGTGACCAGGAGTGTGTGGGAGTGACCAGGAGTGTGTGGGAGTGACAGTGTGTGAGAGTGACGAGTAGTGTGTGGAAGTGACCAGGAGTGTGTGGGAGTGACCAGGAGTGTGTGGGAGTGACCAGGAGTGTGTGGGAGTGACCAGGAGTGTGTATGAGTGACCAGGAGTGTGTGGGAGTGACCACGAGTGTGTGGGAGTGACCACGAGTGTGTGGGAGTGACCAGGAGTGTGTAGGAGTGACCAGGAGTGTGTATGAGTGACCAGGAGTGTGTGGGAGTGACCAGGAGTGTGTGGGAATGACAGTGTGTAGGAGTGACCAGGAGTGTGGGGGAGTGACCAGGAGTGTGTGGAAGTGACCAGGAGTGTGTGGAAGTGACTAGGAGTGTGTGGTAGTGACCACGAGTGTGTGGGAGTGACCAGGAGTGTGTGGGAGTGACCAGGAGTGTGTGGGAGTGACAGTGTGTGAGAGTGACGAGTAGTGTGTGGAAGTGACCAGGAGTGTGTGGGAGTGACCAGGAGTGTGTGGGAGTGACCAGGAGTGTGTGGGAGTGACTAGGAGTGTGTGGGAGTGACCAGAAGTGTGTGGGAGTGACCAGGAGTGTGTGAGAGTGACGAATGTGTGGGATTGACGAGTATGTGGGAGTAACTTGAATTGTGTGGGAGATATATGCAAAAAGATCACAGTAAACAGGTGATATCAAAATATGCAAGGCAACCACTATGAAAGAATAGAGGAATTCCCACCGTTTTCGTGACTACTCACATTATCAAGGAACTAAAAAAGGAAACATGACAAGAAGGCTTATAAAGGGGCAAGACTACACCTCACAGTCACATCACACTAACAAAGACAACACCTCACAGTAGCGTAAGGTGAGTCTTGCCCCTTTATAAGCCTTCTTGTCATGTTTCCTTTTTAGTTCCTTGATAATGTGAGTAGTCACGAAAGCGCTTGGAATTCCTCTATTTTTTCATAGTGGTTGTCTTCATATATATATATATATATATATATATATATATATATATATATATATATATATATATATATATATATATATATATATATATATATATATATATATATATATATATTACATGATATATATATATATATATATATATATATATATATATATATATATATATATATATATATATATATATATATATATATATAAGAAAAACCTGGTCACTATCATGTCCTTACAGTGATGATATATGTGTACGCAAGAAGGCGTTCGACACAGTTCCTCACAAGAGGTTAATGCAAAAGCTAGAGGATCAGGCACACGTAACAGGAAAGGCACTGCAATGGATCAGAGAATATCTGACAAGGACGTAACAACGAGTCAAGGTACGTGACGAGGTGTCAGAGTGGGCACCTGTGACGAGTGGGGTTCCACAAGGGTCAGTCCTAGGACCTGTACTGTTTTTGGTATATGTGAATAACATAACGGAAGGGATAGACTCAGAAGTGTCCCTGTTTGCAGTTGAGGATCAGGCAGGACTACAAAGAGACCTGGACGGGCTACAAGCCTGGTCCAGTAAATGGCTCCTTGAATTTAACCCTGCCAAATGTAAAGTCATGAAGATCGGGGAAGGGCAAAGAAGACCGCAGACAGAGTATAGTCTAGGTGGCCAAAGACTCCAAACCTCACTCAAGGAAAAAGATCTTGGGGTGAGTATAATACCGAGCACATCTCCTGAGGCACACATCAATCAGATAACTGCTGCAGCATACGGGCGGCTGGCAAACCTAAGAATAGCGTTCCAATACCTCACTAAGGAATCGTTCAAGACTCTGTACACCATATACGTCAGGCCCATACTGGAGTATGCAGCACCAGTTTGGAACCCACACCTGGTCAAGCGCGTCAGGAAATTAGAGAAAATGCAGAGGTTTGCAACAAGACTAGTCCCAGAGCTAAGGGGATTCTCCTACGAAGAAAGGTTAAGGGAAATCGGCCTGACGACACTAGAGGACAGGAGGGTTAGGGGAGACATGATAACGACATATAAAATACTGCGAGGAATAGATAAGGTGGACAGAGACAAGATGTTCCAGAGATGGGACACAGAAACAAGGGGTCACAGTTGGAAGTTGAAGACTCCTATGAATCAAAGGGATGGTAGGAAGTATTTCTTCAGTCATAGAGTTGTCAGGAAGTGGAATAGCCTAGAAAGTGACGTAGTGGAGGCAGGAACCATACATAGTTTTAAGACGAGGTTTGATAAAGCTCATGGAGCAGGGAGAGAGATGACCTAGTAGCAATCAGTGAAGATGAGGGGCCAGGAGCTATGACTCGACCCCTGCAACCACAAATAGGTGAGTACAAATAGGTGAGTACAAACAAACAAACACACACACACATGTAAGTGCTAATCCAAGTTTGTTTCAAAAAATATAACCCATAGCTGACTTTCCTGCCAGTGGCCTTAAAGGTCAGTACTCAAGCCACGCCTAAAGTTTCCATGTCCACCAATAGCGTCAAAGGTCGGTACCTAGGCCACGCCCACAGATTTTTCCTTATAGCACTGCCGTCATAGGTCATTGTTTGGGTGCGGGTGACCGCTGTTATCACAGAGAATGATGCAACTAAATCAACTTTGATAAAGCCATTTGAAAAGCTATTGTTTCTTGCATTCTGTAGTGAGGTGGAGCCAGCCAGCCCGGAGGTCAGGGAGGGGGAGAGTGAGAGGGAGAGAGAGAGAGAGAGAGAGAGAGAGAGAGAGAGAGCGAGTGAGTGACTGGGTGAGTGAGTGAGTTGCTATTTAAACTGTTGAAGTTTCAATTTTAGTATTCTCTGTGGATTACTTTAAAAGAACGTAAGAATTCATTCTCTCTCTCTCTCTCTCTCTCTCTCTCTCTCTCTCTCTCTCTCTCTCTCTCTCTCTCTCTCTCTCTCTCTCTCTCTCTCTTTCTCTCTCTCTCTCTCTTTCTTTCTGTCTCTCTATCTGTCTTTCTCTCTCTCTGACGGATTCCACACCAGAAGAGTCAAAGGTAAAATATCACTTAATTAAGCTTCCCCCGAGACTTGCGTTTGTGGATCCTGATTAACTGATCCATTATTAAACACCAATGACTTTTCTTTCATCAGTGGGAGGAAGGTGAGAGAGAGAGAGAGGTGGGGAGAGATGAAGAAATATTGGAAGAATAAGAGAGGTGGAAAGCGGGAGAGACCTGTGCAAATGGAGGGGAAAGAGAGGAGCGAGATAATTGAACTGGAAAGCAAATGTAGTTGAGAAATCACATAGAAGGTAAGAGTAAAAGGAGAGAAAGAGAAGAATTTGGGAGAGATGAAAATAAAATGGATAATGGTACCTATGTGGGAAATGGTGGTTCAAGGGAAGGGGAAGCGGGAGGGAAAGAGGGAGAAAGAGTTATAGGGAGGTGAATGTATTATATACGATACTGTGGACAAAAAGGCTAATAACAAGAGGTGAGACGGTACAGTGCTGGAGTGGACTCCAGCAAAGACGTTCCCTGTGATCGTATTTGCTTGGACTTCCTCCTCTCTTCTGCAATATTGCAAGCTTCTGATGATGTGTTGATTTGCAACAAGAAAGACTTAAATCTATTATTCCACTTCTCCGGTGGCTATGGGTCCCACAATTTACACCAGAGGTGGACCCCATCCTACATATGTATATATATATATATATATATATATATAAAATATATATATATATATATATATATATATATATATATATATATATATATATATATATATATATATATATATATATATATATATATATATATATATATATATATATATATATATATATATATATATATATACATATATATATATATATATATATATATATATATATATATATATATATATATATATATATATATATATATATATATATATATATATATATAATGAAAAAGTTTGCAGAACTTCACCTGCAAAAATTCTTAACTTATCAAGTCAACAGAGCCTAAAAATTCACTTAACCAAATTTCATTTTTTTCAGCCTATGATTTGCACACGTTTGTCTATAATCTTTCCCAAACGACTAAATTATTTAGGTGTCTCACATCAGTAATTCAGAGGAATCGAGTCCTGACTGGATCACATGCTGTAACAACGTTGTCTTACTCATAAATACTGACCTTTTCCAGTCTCAAAATATATCACATTTTGTTCAAATAATCACAAGAGATATCTCGAAAAAATAATGGAAGGCGATGAAATAGGAGGGAATTTCTAATCACGACTACGTCTTTGAAATTTTTATTTTTAAAGACCATCTCATAATTTTGTTGAAAAAAAAACCCGACTTACACTACTTTAAGTTTACACTACCTATGGTTTTTATTTCGCACGTCCTCTACCTCCTAATTAGACTAACTCTTCAAGTTTACATACTGACCACCGCATTGCTGTATGACCCGTGAGGGTTCAGCGTTTACTGTTTAAGTTATATTTACGATAATATAGAAAAGACAAGTGTTGCGGATCCAGCTGTGTAGAGTTTTGTTTAAGCTTAATAAAACTCTGCACCGAGAAAAACATTGTCCCAAAAACAGCTGGTTCTGCAACGTCGTATTATCGGCAGTACGAAGTTTGTATCCAACATTCAGTTTCTTTGTACAAAAAGAGGCTGGATCAGAGTGTTCAGTAACCTCTGATGCAGTCTTTTCTTACCGGATCAAACAAAGTAATGTCTTCTGCAAACACCAACACCCTATCTGCAAACACCAGTTGTCTGCAGCATCCCTTGTCCGAACTGCAGCTTCAGTGTACCAAGGAGAGGACGTTGTTTGAACACACTGTTACTTGAACACCAACGCGCTGTTAGATATAGTTAAAAAAGGAACCTTCCCTCCTCATGCATATGTAACGTTTGATCCACACGATCAATGGAATGAAGTTAACAGTTACACACAAAAGCTCCTGTCCTTTTTAAGAGAAAAATAATTGAATCAGCGTTAATTGGGGAAAAAATCAATCTCTCGAAGGACAGTGAGACCAAGTCTAACCGAATTTGCTTAAGAACATTTTTCAGAAAAAAACTTACTGGACCAAGGATAAGTTAGCTATAGTTGTAGAAGAATGTGTATGTATGTGTGTATTTCAGTGACATTGTGGGTAAATAGACCTATTGTGGTGCTTCTTGCTTCTTATATTAGTCACCTGACTTACTACCCCTGTATCTGCTGCTGCTGCTGCTGCTGCTGCTGCTGCTGCTGCTGCTGCTGCTGCTGCTGCTGCTGCTGCTGCTGCTGCTGCTGCTGCTGCTACTGCTGCTGCTGCTGCTGCTGCTCTTGCTACTACTTGTCTTATATGTACATACTGCTAATGAGGCTCACATTTCCTATCGAATTAGGCTTCCTCGATTTCCATTAGTTCTCTCTATATATGGGAGAGGGTACCTTTCAACATAGTGTATATATATATATATATATATATATATATATATATATGCTAGGAATTCGCAAGAGCAGGCGAAATATTCACAAACACTGATCTCTGGCCGACGGAGACTCGACCCTACGAACCTTGTGACAGGAACGCAGTGCTTTACCGACCGTACCACACTGGACAATACCTTGGCATCCAGCTTTCGCTAGACGTTATTCCAAGCAGCCAGCTTTCAGGCAGGAAGGCTTACAGCTTTCATCTCATCCTGCATGCATCCACACAACTAGAGATTTACAATGCTAGAATTCGCAAGAGCAGGCGAAATATTCACAACACTGATCTCGCACGGAGACTCGACCCTACGAACCTTGTGACAGGATATGCCAAGGTATTGTCCAGTGTGGTACGGTCGGTAAAGCACTGCGTTCCTGTCACAAGGTTCGTAGGGTCGAGTCTCCGTCGGCCAGAGATCAGTGTTTGTGAATATTTCGCCTGCTCTTGCGAATTCCTAGCATTGTAAAAATCTCTAGTTGTGTCGATGCATGCAGGGGATGAGATGAAAGCTGTAAGCCTTCCTGCCTGAAAGCTGGCTGCCTTGGAATAACGTCTAGCGAAAGCTGGATGCCAAGGTATTGTCCAGTGTGGTACGGTCGGTAAAGCACTGCGTTCCTGTCACAAGGTTCGTAGGTCGAGTCTCCGTCGGCCAGAGATCAGTGTTTATATATATATATATATATATATATATATATATATATATATATATATATATATATATATATATATATATACATATATATATATTATTTCATACCATGGGAATGTAACAATATGAGTGGTGAGGATTTACACAGGTCACTGCCGCTGCGCCGCCGACATTCAAATAATTGTAACCAGAATTCTCACTGAATATTAACTGGGCTGCCAGGTTATATTGTCCCTGTGACCTAACATTCTTGTCAACACAAACTTTCGTGAATGCTGTAGTGTCATGAGCAAATAATGATGATACATGTATCAAAATACATTCGATGTTTTCTGTATATATATATATATATTATTGTATCCACGAACGAGTGGTATTGATCAATAACAACACTGTGACTAGCCAAGGATTCGAACCCATGTTGTTTT
Organism: Cherax destructor; assembly: GCA_009830355.1. Taxonomy (NCBI): domain Eukaryota; kingdom Metazoa; phylum Arthropoda; class Malacostraca; order Decapoda; family Parastacidae; genus Cherax; species Cherax destructor. The sequence goes on along the minus strand of WNWK01001073.1, from coordinate 180,016 downwards.
GGCCCGCCTCATAGTGAGAGAAAAGCACATGACGCTCTAACGAACAGGATCACCATATGCTGTGGGTTAGAGCGTCATGTGGTTTTCGCTCACCATGAGGCGGCCAAAACAACATGGGTTCGAATTCTTGGCTAGTTGCAGTGGTGTTATATATATATATATATATATATATATATATATATATATATATATATATATATATATATATATATATATATTATATATATATATATATATATATATATATATATATATATATATATATATATATATATATATATATATATATATATATATATATATATATATTCATTCATGGTAAAAGCGGAAAATAAAAAAAGAGAATAATAAGCGAAGAGAAATGAGGTGGATTACAAAAACTGATGATAGTAACAGAGTGTAGAAGAAGAAAGTGCGCCAGGAAGTAAGCATGGAGAGCGGAAGCTGTGATATATTTGCTGGGTCGCAGCTGGTGGGACCACCCGCCAATAAACGTGGCATTTGTTTACACGATCAGCTGGGTCAGTCACGTCACGTCCTACTCACACAACCCACTTATATATATATATATATATATATATATATATATATATATATATATATATATATATATATATATATATATATATATATATTTTTTTTTTTTTTTTTTTATTTATTTAGCGTATTTTAAGGATATTGTATTACTAATATTTGACATTATTATTATATAAGAGAAAGACTGTATAGTTTGTGATAATTTAAGGTGTTTTAATTTTAGTTTGTAAACAATGTTAGTATGGGAAGTTAAATACTGGAGGTGACGTCACAGGGTTAGCTCCGCCTCCTTCATGTCCGCCTCTGATGACCATCATTATCAAGAGCTATAGCCACGCCTCCCTTGCTCTATCCACGCCTCCCTTGCTCTATCCACGCCCTCTTCCCTCCCCTCCCCTCCAGGCTACGCCCTTTTCCCTCTCACCCACTCCCTCTGTTACATACACACAGGGGAAAGATATTGTATGAATTATCTGAGTAAGATCGGAATTCTTAGTGAGGCAAAAATAGTGAGAGGCAAAGGACTACTAGGAGAGAGAGAGAGGGAGAGAGAGACAGAGAGAGAGAGGGAGAGAGAGACAGAGAAAGCGAGAAGGGGAAAAGGAAGAGAGGATTTTAGAGGGGTGGGGATAGGGAAGACGTTAGAAAATACACAATAAACAAGAAGGATAAGAAAGCAAGAAAGAATTAGTTTACAGCCATGTACTGGAAACCAGTTCTTAACTTGTATGTTTGTCCTCGCGCGATCTGAGAAGAATATCCCCGTGTTGGTTAACCCCAGCCCCCTGCACCACAGTGCAGGCGAGAGCAGTGCAGAGTGAAGCACATGTTCATAATGCAACTAGATATTTACGTTGAGGATTTGACGTGAATTAGAAAAGGTATTTACAAGTTATCACATAGACACTAATATTCCAATGTCTTGAATCAAAATAATAAATCAGAAAATACATAAACCAGAACTTAATCAAAACTTCCACTAAGAAACATCAGTTTGCAAGTTAAACTCTGGCATAAAATCATACAAAACAAACAGTATTTAAGAGCTCATTAAACTCGTTAACTTTTAAAATGCCAAAAAAAAATGCAAATTTTCAATATTTTTTGGTTGTCTTTTTTGCAGTTCTACTGCATTTAAAATTCTCTACAGTCCTAAAAGAAAAGAAATATTCGATTTTTTTTAAAGAAAATTCAATTTGTTATAATTTTATTTACTTTCTCGTCAAAGGTTTAAACACGTTTTTCTGAACCTGTTTTAAACTTCTTCTAAATCTGTTTTTTTCCCAGGGCGTCTAGGTTTTCCAAAGATGACAGTTTTATATATTTATAATTTAAAGACGATTTAGAACGCAATAAATAGCATAGTAGGCTAAGCATTCAAATAATACTGCAACATATATCATACACTTGATAAATACCTATACAACATTTATTAAAGAAGGAATATACAAAACTTAATAACACTGAGTGTGTGTGATTTACTCTTGTAGGTATAAAAGTCAAGTTTGTGTCGTGAAGACTTCGTGAGGCTTACTGGGTCGTAGGAGAAGCTTGACGAAGTAATGAATGGAGAGGGAATGATGCTGTAGGAGTTGATTGATCCACAGTGTTGGTTTTCATCTCAGATTTGAATCAGGAATAGGTTGATTTTAACAGGAAATAGGTTAAATTGGGGCGACGTAGAGGCTGGAAATGAGGCCTGACTGATTGTTTTTTCTATCAATGATTAATACAGAAGACTTTCCCGAGAAACAGCAGGGATTTATTTCCATTTGAGCACTAGATATGACGCAAAATAGGCGTCAAATTGGGGTGATTTATTGGTGAAATGGGTAGAAAATACGAGTTTGGGAATACTTAATTGACAGAAACGATTACTGCAGACGAGTTGCCAGGACAGTGACCAAGATCTGGCTCTGTTTGATCCCTAAAATTTCCCCAAAACAGGCGTCAAAACAGCGATAATTGGTTGTTTTCGGCTGCATTCCCTCGGCCGCCTTCCTTCCCTTAAGAGAATTCTAGGCCTCTGTAGGCCTAGACCCTCAAACAGCATCTGCAACATTGCCAAATGTACGAAAGCTTCAAAGTCATCACCGATCAAATGTTTAACCTCAATAAATCCAAAAAACAAAAATAAGTTTTCTGGAAGACTTAAATGAACATGTAAGTTCGGGCGCTCACCTCACAAGACTAAATGATGAATTTCGCTACAAGTTTTTTACATGTTTTAGAGAGTTATTCAGTTTTTCTATGCTCGCTACAGCTTGAATATTAAAGGTTGTTGACTTTGAAAAAAAGGCCTAAAAATTATGGTCTTATCAGGAAAACTATACAAGGAAGAGAAAAATCGAAAACAATTTTGGAATCAGCGTCAAACAAATTTTATAAATCACACGAAAAATATCTGTTTTGAAAATTACATATTGATATTTTTTTCTTTAAAATTTGGAGATTAGCACCTCACTCCCCCAGATTCAATACAAAAATACTTCCAATAAAGATGCACCAGCGCTCGGAGTTTGAAGCCGATCAGATAAAGCATTCTCATCTGGAGAATGCGCTGGTACATCTTCATTGGAAGTATTTTTGTATTGAATCTGGGGGAGTGAGGGGCTAATCTCCAAATTTTACTGAAAAAAATTATCAATATTTAATTTTATTTATTTAATAAACTCTGTAAACTGAAATTTACGCCGCTCAAAGTAAATTCCAAGTTTACCTTTAAAAAACCACCAACACTGAAAGTTTGAAGCCTGTCGGAAAAGGTATTCTTCAGTTATTACTCTCGATCCACCGATTCCAAGTTTTTAACAGTAAGATTTTAAATTTGCCCCAACAGCTCCTGAACTTCCTGGACCGTCATCCTCGTTAGTATACGCACCGTCATCCTGGTTATTAAACGCACCGTCATCCTGGTTATTAAACGCACCGTCATCCTCGTTATTATACGCACCGTCATCCTGGTTATTAAACGCACCGTCATCCTCGTTATTAAACGCATCAGTCTTATTATTTTGCAGTTCATCAGAAAGGAATTATTCACTTACTGAAAGTTATTAGTATCGCAACTTAATGAAATTGACAAATTAGCTATAAAAAAAATTTTTTAGGGAACATTTAGATAAAATATTCGTGGATCAGAAACCCATAATATTGGTACGTGTGAACATTAAGAAGAATCAGAAGTTAAGGTACGAGGACCCAGGCACGTGATTCACACTGCACGAGTGTGTCAAGGCACGAGGACCCAGGCACGTGATTCACACTGCACGAGTGTGTCAAGGTACGAGGACCCAGGCACGTGATTCACACTGCACGAGTGTGTCAAGGCACGAGGACCCAGGCACGTGATTCACACTGCACGAGTGTGTCAAGGCACGAGGACCCAGGCACGTGATTCATACTACACGTGTGTGTCAAGGCACGAGGACCCAGGCACGTGATTCACACTGCACGAGTGTGTCAAGGCACGAGGACCCAGGCACGTGATTCACACTGCACGAGTGTGTCAAGGTACGAGGACCCAGGCACGTGATTCACACTGCAGGAGTGTGTCAAGGCACGAGGACCCAGGCACGTGATTCACACTGCACGAGTGTGTCAAGGCACGAGGACCCAGGCACGTAATTCACACTGCACGAGTGTGTCAAGGCACGAGGACCCAGGCTCGTAATTCACACTGCACGAGTGTGTCAAGGTACGAGGACCCAGGCTCGTAATTCACACTGCACGAGTGTGTCAAGGCACGAGGACCCAGGCTCGTAATTCACACTGCACGAGTGTGTCAAGGCACGAGGACCCAGGCTCGTAATTCACACTGGACGAGTATGTCAAGCACGAGGACCCAGGCTCGTAATTCACACTGCACGAGTGTGTCAAGGTACGAGGACCCAGGCTCGTAATTCACACTGCACGAGTGTGTCAAGGCACGAGGACCCAGGCTCGTAATTCACACTGCACGAGTGTGTCAAGGCACGAGGACCCAGGCACGTAATTCACACTGCACGATTGTGTCAAGGCACGAGTACCCAGGCTCGTAATTCACACTGCACGAGTGTGTCAAGGTACGAGGACCCAGGCACGTGATTCACACTGCACGAGTGTGTCAAGGCACGAGAACCCAGGCACGTGATTCACACTGCACGAGTGTGTCAAGGCACGAGGACCCAGGCTCGTAATTCACACTGCACGAGTGTGTCAAGGTACGAGGACCCAGGCACGTGATTCACACTGCACGAGTGTGTCAAGGTACGAGGACCCAGGCACGTGATTCATACCTCGACCATCACACACACTCACTTGTCAGTATGACTGGTAGAGTAAAAGTAAGATGTATGCCAGAGTGCTTCCCCTCGAGGGACGGTCCTGGATGCTGCTGAGGGCTCTTCGTCTGGGGAATTGGACTCGCCCTCCCATTGCAACGAGCCTGAATGCCTTCCATTTACTCAACCGCCGTGTGACCCGTAGGGGGTTTAGCTC
>WNWK01001073.1:102500-170000 GCA_009830355.1 Cherax destructor | reverse complement strand
AGAGTTGAGAGTGGAGGTGGTGTTTAGAGCGCCGCTGACTGGTTGTTGCAGGCTGGCTGGAGGGCCAGTAGAGTCCACACCTGAAACAAATCACTGTAGGTTATGCAGGTGTACACACAACAAACAACAACAACGGGATTAGTAGACCCATAATGTGATTAAATCAACAATATTCTTGTTTTTCACTGCATATTCTTAATCAATGTGTAATATATTGACAATTTAAGAAAATTCGTGAGACTATATGTATAGTGCAGTTTTTTTTTAGGCTGAATTTCTCACACAAAATTGGCAACTGACGTGGCAGAACTGGTCCTCCGATCAATATGAATAATCTCTAAGTAACTCTTTCAGTGATTCTATGACCTAATTACAAGTTTACGGAAGTAAAGAAAACAAAACAATAATTGAAAAAAAAGAGATGATAATGGAAGCACAAAACACTAATAACCTTCCAGAGAAAATATTTATTTTATTGACTATGTTTAGCCCAGCCTCACTCCTTCCCTCTGTCATACTTCCTCAACCCTGGAAAACTCCTTCCCGCCGTCCCCTTCACGCTACAAATCCCCTTCACCTGCTACACCTCTTATCCCTCCCTGTCTCTAGAAACTTGCACCTCCTCCCTCCCCACTCTAACCCCTGCTCACAAAATTACCCACATCCCACTATACTTTTCCTCCCACAGGCTCTGCTCTTTTTTGTAAGCAGTCATTCTCACAGACCCTCGTAATCTTAGGAGGAGAGAACCTTGTTCACGCCTTCACACCACCAGGATACATTATCCCCCTTCCTCTGAAGACACTCTTCAGCCTTCATGTACCCCTCACATAACCACCCCACTCCTCACACACGCCTCCTTCCCCTTCATCAGTCACAGACCTTACACACACACACACACCACTTTCATCATTCACAAATAAATCACCCTCCTCACTGCCCTCATTCCTGCAAATAATACCTATGCCTTTAAAAGACTCATCACATCTTTCTCAGCCATTAACTTTACTTTGCCTATCATCAGAACCCTCTACCCATCCACAGCACCTTCAACACTTACTGGTTCCTGCTGGGACTTACAAGAGGAGAGTCATCCTAGGGAGGAACCTTTCCCCTTGGTAGGTTTAGTTTCTTAGGGCGTCCGTAGCCGGTGAGTTAGACACCTTCCCTCCTCTGTTCCCTTCACTCTTCCGTCCATTCCTGGCCTCTCCAGGCTGCTGGTGACGGAGGCGGCAGCCACCTGCACGACCTCCGTGTCTGAGGGAGAGACGGAGGAGGGTCAGTGACGCTATTATGGAGTGAAGAAAGAGAGAGAGAGGGGGGGGGAGTGAGAGAAACTGAGGGGAGGTGTGATATGAAAGTTATGGGAAGGTAAGTGATAGCTGAAGTGAGGGACTGATGAAGGGAGTAAGAATCAGAAGGAAAATTAAATTCTTTCATATTACCTTTAAAAAATTCTATACCTCGTTTTTTTTCTTTTGTTTTATGTTAGTACAGATTTCCAGCTGTTCCTATTTATAAATCCTCTCAGCGTTAACAATTTAAAGCTGAGAGGATCATGAGAGAGAGAGATTCTCAAATGTCATCTCACAACCCAGAGAATAAGTTTCAATATTAGTATTTCGTATTGTGTTTACTCATAGTTCATAGATGTATCCCCTGCAAGGTCTTTTTTTTAAGTTAGAGGATTATAGATTATTAAAAACAGGATATACGAAGTATAAAGACGTATAGTACGGAAACTTAAAAATAAATACGAAAACTGAATAAAATGAATACTATTAATCTGTTGAGGTCTGTTACATATGAACATAAGAAAGAAGGAAGACTGCAGGAGGCCTACTGGCCCATGCGAGGCAGGTCCAAGTGGATGTGACCTGACCTAGTCAGGTCACATCCACTTATGGAATGGGCACGGCATCAAACCTATTAGCACAAATTAGTCAGGTCCAACTTGCACCCACCCAAACCCACACCCACACACACACCCACACTCACCCACACCCACACCCACACCCACACCCACACCCACTCATGAATAACATGACTCCAAATATTGGATGCATCATCACAACAACGTCGGTATCGTTACCTTATTCTTCCGTCATATTATTTTCTCAACAACTCTTCCCTAGTTTGATCAAGTGTAATTTTCGCCAGTTCAAGAGCCAACAAAGCAGATTGACATTTATTATTATAGTGGAAAACAACCACGGGGAGGAGTTGAATGATAGCTCTAGGCCTCTCGTGTTGTGATCAAGACATCACCAGGAGCTTTGCAATGCTTCAGAAAAGAAGAGGAAGTCCAAGCAAATTCGTTTAGGGAACAAACTTGCTTGGACTTCCTCCTCTTTTCTGAAGCATTGCAAGCTCCTGATGATGTGTTGATTGCAGCACGAAAGGCCTAGAGCTATCATTTAACTCACCTCCCCCCCCCCCCGTGGTTGTTTTGCATCTTGTATCGCTTGTTGGCGATTATTGCATATTATTATTATTATACTTTTTTGGAAAAGATTGAAATGAGGGTCTAATTTACGTAATAATCAATTGCTAAGTAATTATGCAGTGTAGAATTATATTGTCGGCCACTGGGGACAAATACTTTTTTTAAGAAACCTACAAAAAATAACGTAAGTCAATCTACCTTAATTAATCGAACTTGGATTATGAGTTAAAAATCAAGATTATGTTGACTTGATTTGTTGGGTGGTCAAAACAATAACTTTTCCTCTACAGGTCCAAAATATTAGTGCACAACCCACTTAATATTGCACAACCCACTTAATATTGCACAACCCACTTAATATTGCACAACCCACTTAATATTGCACAACCCACTTAATATTGCACAACCCACTTAATATTGCACAACCCACTTAATATTGCACAACCCACTTAATATTGCACACAACCCACTTAATATTGCACAACCCACTTAATATTGCACAACCCACTTAATATTGCACACAACACACTTAATATTGCACAACCCACTTAATATTGCACAACCCACTTAATATTGCACAACCCACTAATATTCACACACTTAATATTGCACAACCCACTTAATATTGACACTAAATACAACCCACTTAATATTGCACACAACACATATCTTAATATTGACACTAAGCACACCCACTTAATATTGCACACAACAATACCACTTAATATTGAACAACACGCACTTAATATTGCAAACCACTTTCTGGGAAAAGGTGCGCCTTATATGCCGGTGAATACGGTAATAATGCACAAGCCACTGATATAATAGACCACTCGAGGACCGCGTCGACATATTCACTCAGGTTCTCCTTGGAATAATATCGTGGTGGTTTATTCGTCAGGAAATAAGAGAGTCTCTCCTCACACGGGTCTGACTTGGCAGCAGCATATAGATACAGGAGTTTCCAGGACTTCCCAACCATGGGTTCGATCCTCACTCGTTCTGTTTTTATTTCATTTGAATAAAATAATATAAAAGTAAAAGCAAAATCTATACTTCTCTCTCTCTCTCTCCTGAACCCAGTACTAAAGTGATCTTAAAACATAACAAACATAACCGGGCCCCAGCCAGTTATACCTTTCCTCGCTCTTCCTCCTCAGCTCGCGGCGTTGTGCTCATCTCATTTCCATCTGGGAGGATAATTAGCTATTTCCTCCGGCGAACAGCTGAGCGCGGCCAACGGCCCGCCAGAGACTGAAGAAGCTCATTTGACTTTCCCGCGCGCGCCAAATTATGGCGGGTAAACGTTGGCGTCTTTGGCGGGAACATCTCCCAGGAGGCGGCGGCTGAGTACTGACCCAGTCAGCGCTGGGCTAGTGTGTCTGACAAGAACCGGATCAGCCAGGCTGTGATGGATGGATAGGTAGGCCAGCTGCAGCAACAGCAGCCCGGTTGAGCAGGCAAGTCTGGCACAGGGCTGCCTGCAGCAACAACAGCCTGGTTGATCAGACAAGCCTGGCCCAGGGCCGCAAGCAGCAACAACAGACCGGCTGAGCAGGCAAGTCTGGCTCAGGGTCGCCAGCAACAACAGCCTGGTTGACCAGATAAGCCTGGCCCAGAGCCGCCAGCAGCATCAACAGCCTAGTTGACCAGACAAGCCTGACCCAGAGCCGCCAGCAGCATCAACAGCCTAGTTGACCAGATAAGCCTGTCCCAGAGCAGCCAGCAACATCAACAGCCTGGTTGACAAGACAAGCCTGGCCCAGGAGCAGCCAGCAACATCAACAGCCTGGTTGACCAGACAAGCCTGGCCCAGGGCAGCCAGCAGCATGCCAACAGCCTGAGTGACCAGATCAAGCCTGGTGCCAGACACTGCCAGGGCAGTAACAACAACAGCCTAGTTGACCAGACAAGCCTGACCCAGAGCAGCCAGCAACATCAACAGCCTGGTTGACCAGACAAGCCTGGCCCAGGGCAGTAAAGCAACATCAATAGCCTGGTTGACCAGACAAGCCTGGCCCAGGGCAGCCAGCAACATCAACAGCCTGGTTGACCAGACAAGCCTGGCCCAGGGCAGCCAGCAACATCAACAGCCTGGTTGACCAGACAAGCCTGACCCAGAGCAGCCAGCAACATCAACAGCCTGGTTGACCAGACAAGCCAGGCCGCCCAAAGCAGCCAGCAACATCAACAGCCTGGTTGACCAGACAAGCCTGACCCAGAGCAGCCAGCAAAATCAACAGCCTGGTTGACCAGACAAGCCTGGCCGCCCAAAGCAGATAGCAACATCAACAGCCTGGTTGACCAGACAAACCTGGCCCAGGGCAGCCAGCAGCAGCGGAAGTACGAAAACTCTTGAAATACTTCAAAGTTAGAGGTACAGCTCAAGTCTTGTGAGGAAACACGTACACGCCTCTACCATAATGATAATGAATTTGTCTGTAAAATTAAACTTTCCAGTGATCAGTATTCAGTGAGGTGGTACACTTGACACGTCTTCTATAAGATGGTTCACTTGATCAGTTTTATGTGACTTGGATCACGATATATATATATATATATATATACACATATGAGAGAGAGGGTGTGGCGTTGTAGTGTGTACTCTGATGCCGGGTTTACAGAATCGAATCCTGTTGTCAGGTTTAATCCGTGGAAAATAAATTCAATTCTTTGGATCAACAGCCCTTCACCAGCATCAAGGCAACATAGAGCAGTCTGTTCACCTTCATAACAGAACATTGAATAGTCTGTTCACCTTCATAACAGAACATTGATCAGTCTGTTCACCTTCATAACAGAACATTGAACAGTCTGTTCACCTTCATAACAGAACATTGAACAGTCTGTTCATCTTCATAACAGAACATTGAACAGTCTGTTCACCTTCATAACAGAACATTGAACAGTATGTTCACCTTCATAACAGAACATTGAACAGTCTGTTCACCTTCATAACAGAACATTGAACAGTCTGTTCATCTTCATAACAGAACATTGAACAGTCTGTTCACCTTCATAACAGAACATTGAACAGTATGTTCACCTTTCATAACGAACATTGAACAGTCTGTTCACCTTCATAACAGAACATTGAACAGTCTGTTCACCTTCATAACAGAACATTGAACAGTCTGTTCATCTTCATAACAGAACATTGAACAGTCTGTTCACCTTCATAACAGAACATTGAACAGTATGTTCACCTTCATAACAGAACATTGAACAGTCTGTTCACCTTCATAACAGAACATTGAACAGTCTGTTCACCTTCATAACAGAACATTGAACAGTATGTTCACCTTCATAACAGAACATTGAACAGTCTGTTCACCTTCATAACAGAACATTGAACAGTCTGTTCACCTTCATAACAGAACATTGAACAGTCTGTTCACCTTCATAACAGAACATTGACAGTCTGTTCACCTTCATAACAGAACATTGAACAGTCTGTTCACCTTCATAACAGAACATTGAACAGTCTGTTCACCTTCATAACAGAACATTGAACAGTCTGTTCACCTTCATAACAGAACATTGAACAGTCTGTTACCTTCATAAAGAACAGAACAGTCGTTCACCTTCATAACAGAACATTGAACAGTCTGTTCACCTTCATAACAGAACATTGAACAGTCTGTTCACCTTCACTCGCAACAAACACATCTAAACTTGCCTAATCCGGCCCAGTTATCCCAGAACGGCCGTTATCCGGATAAACTCGCGTTTCTCTACTCTTAAACGGCTTCTATTTTATCCGGCCCTCGGATATTAGCCCCATAAGCGCCTCGTTTAACCGAAATATTCTTTTATATAAGTTTTCCCGGACTCTGTGAGGACACGTAAATCCTGTATTCTTACGTAGTGATTTTTTCTCCCCTTCAATGGGCATTTTAATCGACACGGCGGATTTATGGAACGGATGTGAGCGGGTCCGGTTAAGGTGAAAACCGTATTTTCCGCAACGGAGGAAATTTGGCTTTGTGTACCTGTAATGTATGGTAGGCCCTTTGACACCTGGTTGTGTGTGTGTGTGTGTGTGTGGATTGTGATAGTGTGTGTGTGATAGTGTGTGTGTGTACTCACCTAGTTGTGGTTGCAGGGGTCGAGACATAGCTCCTGGCCCCGCCTCTTCACTGGCCGCTACTGGGTCACTCTCCCTGCGCCATGAGCTTTATCATACCTCTTCTTAAATCTATGTATGGAGCCTGCCTCCACTACATCGCTTCCTAAACTATTCCCCTTCCCGACCACTCTGTGACTGAAGAAATACTTCCTAACATCTCTGTGATTCATCTGAGTCTTCAACTTCCAACTGTGTCCCCTTGTTGCTGTGTCCCATCTCTGGAACATTCTGTCTCTGTCCACTTTGTCAATTTCTCTCAGTATCTTATATGTTATTATCATGTCCCCCATATCTCTCCTGTCCTCCAGCGTCGTCAGGTTGATTTCTCTTAACCTCTCCTCGTAGGACATACCCCTTAGCTCCGGGACTAGTCTTGTTGCAAACCTTTGCACTTTCTCGAGCTTCTTCACGTGCTTGGCTAGGTGTGGGTTCCAAACTGGTGCTGCATACTCCAGTATGGGCCTAACGTACACAGTGTACAGGGTCCTGAACGATTCTTTATTAAGATGTCGGAATGCTGTTCTTAGGTTTGCTAGGCGCCCGTATGCTGCAGCAGTTATTTGGTTGATGTGCGCCTCAGGAGATGTTCCTGGTGTTATACTCACCCCAAGATCTTTTTCCTTGATTTAGGTTTGCAGTCTCTGGCCCCCTAGGCTGTACTCCGTCTGCGGTCTTCTTTGCCCTTCCCCAATCTTCATGACTTTGCATTGGTGGGGTTGAACTCCAGGAGCCAGTTTCTGGACCAGGGACCAGGCTTGCAGCCTGTCCAGATCCCTTTGTAGTTCTGCCTGGTCCTCGTCCGACTGAATTCTTCTCATCAACAAACAGGGACACTTCGGAGTCTATTGTGTGTGTGTGTGTGTGTGTGTGTGTGTGTGTGTGTGTGTGTGTGTGTGTGTGTGTGTGTGTGTGTGTGTGTGTGTGTGTGTGTGTGTGTGTGTGTGTGTATGTGTGACTTCTCTCATCGATTTTATACATTTTGATGCAGTTTTTGTCTTATTTGTTATTTTCACTGTTATACTGATTTTAAATAAATGGGCTTGAAAAAAGAATAATTGAGTGACAGCGCTAGTGATTGAAGCTCAATTTTCTTCAACACACACACACACACACACACACACACACACACACACACACACACACACACACACACACACCACTCAACCACAAAACACACACACACACACACACACACACACTGGACGTACGTAAAGGCGACATATGGCAATAATTCAACATAAAACACACCTGTTATCTGCATCTTTCTATCGTCTTCAATCTCGAAAAGAAATATATATACACAATACAAAGAATACAAGAACAATAGTGTACATAGGATTGATCAACCATGTTGTGAACAATATCTCTGCTTTGTAAACTGTTGTTGCATTGTGATGGAGGACGTTCTTACTCCCTTGAGAATGTTTCTCTCTCAGTTAACATCGTTCATTTGTTGTTATAGAAAAAAAATCCAAGATTAAAGAAATAGAACAGTGCAGATTTTTTTTTTTTTTTTTGCTTTTCCATTATTGGCCAGGGTGGCATGCACATGCGCTTAGTCTGAGGATTAAATCTGGTGGGGGTTTTTTTCAATAAGATATAAGATTTTAAATGCATGTCTCAGATTTTCTGCTCTTGTTGCAGTTCTCTCTGTGTAAAATAGTTGTCATGATTTATGAAATGGTCCTAATGAATGATGTTATACACACATACACACACACACACACACACACACACACACACACACACACACACACACACACACACACACACACACACACACATATATATATATATATATATATATACAGTGGTACCTCGGTATAAGTCCTTAATCCGTTCCAGGACCTTGGACTTATATCAAACAGGACTTATACCAAACGAATTTTAAGAAATATAAGGACAACGATTAATCCGTTCCCATGAAAAAAAAATCGTATTGGTATTGGCATATTATAAATTGATGGGGTTGTATAAAGTAATTAAAACACTGCTTAATACTAAAATACATAAATAAATACAAAAAATTAGATGAAATAAATGCAAATTTAACCTCACTTTACTTTGCTGAAAAGAGTCGAGTGCCTACTAGGATAGTGTTGAGAAGGGAGGAGTGGAGTGCCTACTAGGATAGTGCTGAGAAGGGAGGAGTGGAGTGCCTACTAGGATAGTGCTGAGAAGGGAGGAGTGGAGTGCCTACTAGGATAGTGCTGAGAAGGGAGGAGTGGAGTGCCTACTAGGATAGTGCTTAGAAGGAGGAGTGGAGTGCCTACTAGGATAGTGCTGAGAAGGAGGTCGGAGTGCCTACTAGGATAGTGCTGAGAAGTGAGGAGTGGAGGCCTACTAGGATAGTGCTGAGAAGGGAGGAGTGGAGGCCTACTAGATAGTGCTGAGAAGGAGGAGTGGAGTGCCTACTAGGATAGTGCTGAGAAGGGAGGAGTCGAGTGCCTACTAGGATAGTGCTGAGAAGGGTCGAGTGCCTACTAGAATAGTGCTGAGAAGGGAGGAGTGGAGTGCCTACTAGGATAGTGCTGAGAAGAGTCGAGTGCCTACTAGAATAGTGCTGAGAAGGGAGGAGTGGAGTGCCTACTAGGATAGTGCTGAGAAGGGAGGAGTGGAGTGCCTACTAGGATAGTGCTGAGAAGAGTGGAGTGCCTACTAGGATAGTGCTGAGAAGAGTCGAGTGCCTACTAGGATAGTGCTGAGAAGGTAGGAGTGGAGTGCCTACTAGGATAGTGCTGAGAAGGGAGGAGTGGAGTGCCTACTAGAATTGTGCTGAGAAGGGAGGAGTGGAGTGCCTACTAGATAGTGCTGAGAAGGGAGGAGGAGTGCCTACTGGGATAGTGCTGAGAAGGAGGAGTGGAGTGCCTACTAGATAGTGCTGAGAAGGAGGAGTGAGTGCCTACTAGGATAGTGCTGAGAAGAGGAGTGAGGCCTACTAGATAGTGCTGAGAGAGGAGTGAGGCCTACTAGATAGTGCTGAGAAGAGGTGGAGTGCCACTAGATAGTGCTGAGAAGAGGAGTGGAGTGCCTACTAGGATAGTGCTGAGAAGGGAGGAGTGAGGCCTACTAGGATAGTGCTGAGAAGGGAGAGTGAGGCCACTAGAATAGTGCTGAGAAGGGGGGTGAGTGCCTACTAGATAGTGCTGAGAAGGAGTCGAGTGCCTACTAGGATAGTGCTGAGAAGGGAGGAGTGGAGTGCCACTAGGATAGTGCTGAGAAGAGTCGAGTGCCTACTAGATAGTGCTGAGAAGGGAGGAGTGGAGTGCCACTAGGATAGTGCTGAGAAGGGAGGAGGAGTGCCACTAGATAGTGCTGAGAAGGAGTGGAGTGCCTACTAGGATAGTGCTGAGAAGAGTCGAGTGCCTACTAGATAGTGCTGAGAAGGAGGAGTGGAGTGCCTACTAGGATAGTGCTGAGAAGGAGGAGTGGAGTGCCTACTAGATAGTGCTGAGAAGGGAGGAGTGGAGTGCCTACTAGGATAGTGCTGAGAAGGAGGAGGAGTGCCTACTAGGATAGTGCTGAGAAGGAGGAGTGGAGTGCCTACTAGGATAGTGCTGAGAAGGAGGAGTGGAGTGCCTACTAGATAGTGCTGGAGAAGAAGTGGAGGAGTGGAGTGCCTCACTAGATAGTGCTGAGAAGGAGGAGTGCCCTATCTAGAGAGTGAGTGCAGAGAGGAGGAGGGAGTGCCTACTAGATAGTGCTGAGAAGGAGATGGAGTGCCACTAGAATGTGCTGAGAAGGAGGAGTGGAGTGCCTACTAGGATAGTGCTGAGAAGGGAGGTGGAGTGCCTACTAGGATAGTGCTGAGAAGAGTGAGTGCCTACTAGGATAGTGCTGAGAAGGAGGGAGTGCCTACTAGATAGTGCTGAGAAGGAGGAGTGGAGTGCCTACTAGATAGTGCTGAGAAGGAGGAGTGGAGTGCCTACTAGATAGTGCTGAGAAGGAGGAGTGGAGTGCCTACTAGATAGTGCTGAGAAGAGTCGAGTGCCTACTAGATAGTGCTGAGAAGGGGAGGGAGGGAGTGCCACTAGATAGTGCTGAGAAGGGTGAGTGCCTACTAGAATAGTGCTGAGAAGGGAGGAGTGGAGGCCTACTAGGATAGTGTGCTGAGAAGGGAGGAGGAGTGCCTACTAGATAGTGCTGAGAAGGAGTGAGTGCCTACTAGATAGTGCTGAGAAGGAGTGGAGTGCCTACTAGATAGTGCTGAGAAGGAGGAGGGAGGCCTACTAGATAGTGCTGAGAAGAGGGAGTGGAGTGCCTACTAGGATAGTGCTGAGAAGGGAGGGAGGGAGTGCCTACTAGGATAGTGCTGAGAAGAGGTGAGTGCCTACTAGAATAGTGCTGAGAAGGAGGAGGTGGAGTGCCTACTGGGATAGTGCTGAGAAGAGTGAGTGCCTACTAGATAGTGCTGAGAAGGGAGGAGTGGAGTGCCTACTAGGATAGTGCTGAGAAGGGAGGAGTGGAGTGCCTACTAGGATAGTGCTGAGAAGTTAGGAGTGGAGTGCCTACTAGGATAGTGCTGAGAAGGGAGGAGTGGAGTGCCTACTAGGATAGTGCTTAGAAGGGAGGAGTGGAGTGCCTACTAGAATAGTGCTGAGAAGGGAGGAGTGGAGTGCCTACTAGGATAGTGCTTAGAAGGGAGGAGTGGAGTGCCTATTAGGATAGTGCTGAGAAGGGAGGAGTGGAGTGCCTACTAGGATAGTGCTGAGAATGTAGGAGTGGAGTGCCTACTAGGATAGTGCTGAGAAGGGAGGAGTGGAGTGCCTACTAGGATAGTGCTGAGAAGGGAGGAGTGGAGTGCCTACTAGGATAGTGCTGAGAAGGGAGGAGTGGAGTGCCTACTAGGATAGTGCTGAGAAGAGTCGAGTGCCTACTAGAATAGTGCTGAGAAGAGTCGAGTGCCTACTAGAATAGTGCTGAGAAGGAGTCGAGTGCCTACTAGTATGGTGCTGAGAAGGGAGGAGTGGAGTGCCTACTAGGATAGTGCTGAGAAGGGAGGAGTGGAGTGCCTACTAGGATAGTGCTGAGAAGAGTGGAGTGCCTACTAGGATAGTGCTGAGAAGAGTCGAGTGCCTACTAGGATAGTGCTGAGAAGGGTGGAGTGCCTACTAGGATAGTGCTGAGAAGGGAGGAGTGGAGTGCCTACTAGGATAGTGCTGAGAAGGGAGGAGTGGAGTGCCTACTAGGATAGTGCTGAGAAGAGAGGAGTGGAGTGCCTACTAGGATAGTGCTGAGAAGGGAGGAGTGGAGTGCCTACTAGGATAGTGCTGAGAAGGGAGGAGTGGAGTGCCTACTAGGATAGTGCTGAGAAGGGAGGAGTGGAGTGCCTACTAGGATAGTGCTGAGAAGCGAGGAGTGGAGTGCCTACTAGGATAGTGCTGAGAAAGGAGGAGTGGAGTGCCTACTAGAATAGTGCTGAGAAGGGAGGAGTGGAGTGCCTACTAGGATTGTGCTGAGAAGGGAGGAGTGGAGTGCCTACTAGGATAGTGCTGAGAAGGGAGGAGTGGAGTGCCTACTAGGATAGTGCTGAGAAGGGAGGAGTGGAGTGCCTACTAGGATAGTGCTGAGAAGTTAGGAGTGGAGTGCCTACTAGGATAGTGCTGAGAAGGGAGGAGTGGAGTGCCTACTAGGATAGTGCTTAGAAGGGAGGAGTGGAGTGCCTACTAGAATAGTGCTGAGAAGGGAGGAGTGGAGTGCCTACTAGGATAGTGCTTAGAAGGGAGGAGTGGAGTGCCTACTATCATAGTGCTGAGAAGGGAGGAGTGGAGTGCCTACTAGGATAGTGCTGAGAAGGGAGGAGTGGAGTGTCTCTTTTCCCTATTTGAAGCTCACCAGGTTTGACTTTTACTAAAACTCTGTCCAAAGAACTTTGCTTCTACCTTCTCAGGATGTTTCGGATGTGACATTGTCTGGTCATTCCAGACAATGTTATTATGGCTTGTTTGTGCTTTGTTGGGGTGTTACTTCTCTGCAAAGAGAAGCGCGCGGTGTCGTCACTCATTTTGACCCATATAAGTTCTAGCACGAGAGTCGTATTCCAAACAAAGGTCGTATACCAAACAAACATTTTCGCGTCCAAACTGGACGTATACCAAGTTGGACTTATTCCAAAGCGGACGTATACCGAGGTACTACTGTATATAATATTTATATTATGACATTTGATATCTTATTATGCTATATAATCACAGTAAAAACTGTAATTTTCTACGCGTTTTTTTTTCTTCATGAGAGAAATCTCGAAAGTGATTGAAATATTTCTATGTTTCACTGTGGTTATATTGCATCTCTCTTTCTTGCCAGTCCTGTCTCACCCTCCACCCCCTCTCATTCACCCTCCACCCCCTCTCAATCACCCTCCACCCCCTCCCTCACCCTCCACCCCCTCCCTCACCCTCTACCCCTCATTCACCCTCCACCCCCTCTCACTCAACCTCCACCCCCTCTCTCTCACCCTCCACCCCTCACTCACCCTCCACCCCCTCTCTCCCCTCCACCCCTCTCTCACCCTCCACCCCCTCTCACTCACCCTCCACCCCCTCACTAACCCTCCACCCCTCACTCACCCTCCACCCCTCACTCACCCTCCACCCCCTCTCCCTCACCCTCCACCCCCTCACTCACCCTCCACCCCTCACTCACCCTCCACCCCTCACTCACCCTCCACCCCTCACTCACCCTCCACCCCTCACTCACCCTCCACCCCCTCTCACTCACCCTCCACCCCCTCACTCACCCTCCACCCCTCACTCACCCTCCACCCCCTCACTCACCCTCCACCCCTCTCATCACCCTCCACCCCTCACTCACCCTCCACCCTCACTCACCCTCCACCCCTCACTCACCCTCCACCCCCTCTCACTCACCCTCCACCCCCTCACTCACCCTCCAACCCTCACTCACCCTCCACCCCCTCACTCACCCTCCACCCCCTCTCACTCACACTCCACCCCCTCTCACTCACCCTCCACCCTTTCTCACTCACCCTCCACCCCTCTCACTCAACCTCCACCCCTCACTCACCCTCCACCCCTCACTCACCCTCCACCCCCTCACTCACCCTCCACCCTCTCTCACTCACCCTCCACCCCTCTCACTCACCCTCCACCCCCTCTCACTCACCCTCCACCCTCCCTCACCCTCCACCCCCTCCCTCACCCTCCACCCCTCACTCACCCTCCACCCCTCTCACTCAACCTCCACCCCCTCTCTCTCACCCTCCACCCCTCACTCACCCTCCACCCCCTCTCTAACCCTCCACCCCCTCTCTCACCCTCCACCACCTCTCACTCACCCTCCACCCCTCACTCACCCTCCACCCCTCACTCACCCTCCACCCCTCACTCACCCTCCACCCCTCTCACTCACCCTCCACCCCTCACTCACCCTCCACCCCCTCTCACTCACCCTCCACCCCTCTCACTCACCCTCCACCCCTCCCTCACCCTCCACCACCTGCTGCGTCCATCAATAACACGCTGCTCGATATTACTGAGATAATCAGCTGACTGGCCCTACGAAGACATCTGTGTCGTGTCTCTCTCTCTCTCTCTCTCTCTCTCTCTCTCTCTCTCTCTCTCTCTCTCTCTCTCTCTCTCTCTCTCTCTTTTCAATGTAATACCTTGAGAAGCTGAACATATAAATTAACGCACACACATGAGCTACCAGCAAGATATACCATTACCTTTGATATACCTTTGATGGGTTTTGAAAGTTGTTCTACTCCAGCAGCCCGGCCCTGGGCCAGGCTTGTTTGATGTTGCCTGGTCAACCAGGACGCAGCTGCTGGCGGCCCGTTGGCCCTCATAACCACCACAGCCTGGTTGATCTGGCACTTGGTGGGGGTACTAGTTCAGTTTTCTCTTGAAGATTTCTACACTTCTACACGTGTCCCAGCAGTGTTTCTCACATCATCTGGTAAGATGTTAGATAGTCTGGCACCACGGATGTTGATACAATGTTCTCTTATCGTGCCCACTGTATTCCTGTTTTTTCTTGTGTATTTTCCATTTTTCTCCCATATATACACATTTATATATATATATATATATATATATATATATATATATATATATATATATATATATATATATATATATATATATATATATATATATATATATATGCGTGTGTGTGTGTTCTAACTGTGTATGTATGTTGGCAGATGTGCTTAAAGAATCCAGTATATTACAAGAAAATCTTAACCTATTAAATGAATGGCCAGGAGACGGGATGTTTTAATCCAAGGTATGTGAAGTTATAATCTCGTTACAAGACTTAAGCAACAAGACAGACGGTGGCGTCAACATTACTAACCTAAGAGAGATATAAGAATGGCATTCAGGACGCTGAACAACAATATTTACGACTCTCCATATAACATATATTAACCCAGCTATAAGATAAACAACACCGGTATATAAATCTGATCTTGTTAAACAAATATGCAGATGTGCAACAGTTAGGCATCTTTATTCCGAAACGTTTCGCCTACTCTGTAGGCTTCTTCAGTCGAATACAGAAGAGGCAGGAGAAGCAGTGATGCAAAGACGATGTAATCAGTCCGTTACCTTTGATACCTAACTCTTGTATATGTGTCTTAATTATCAACTTGTCGTTATTATATACCATTATTATATACACAATATACCAGAAGGTCCCAAGTTTCAAGACAACGCCGCGGGGGCGTTGACTCCCGAAACCCTCTCCAGGTATACTCTCCAGGTATACATTCCAGGTATACTCTCCAGGTATACTCTCCAGGTATACTCTGCAGGTATACTCTTCAGGTATACTCTCTAGGTATACTCTCCAGGTATACTCTCCAGGTATACTCTCCAGGTATACTCTCCAGGTATACTCTCCAGGTATACTCTCCAGGTATACTCTCCAGGTATACTCTCCAGGTATACTCTCCAGGTATACTCTCCAGGTATACTCTCCAGGTATACTCTCCAGGTCTCCAGGTAAGGCAGATAAAGGAACCAACACAGGGGAGTACTTACTTACATTGACGAAACAGAGAGGAGAGCGAGGAGTCACTGATGGAACAAAGCACAAACACACACATTGGAAGTACGAGAGCGTCCAGGAGCTAGAGGTCAACAACACACTAGACAGCTAAACACAGTGGCTTGCTGTGAAAAATACTACGGTAAGCGAGTGATGCTATTAGTCATGTGCAATATCTGGGTATTTTTTTATTTGTAGATGTGTTGCCGTCCAGTGGCTTTATCAACACAATACAAGAATATAATGTGAAGACTGTAGGTAGAATTTTATACAAAAAGATGAGGTAATCAGTCAGAGTTGGTGAAGATCACCGTAGTCTTGAAGACCAACCACACTTCAAGACTCGTAGTCTTGAAGACCAACCACACTTCAAGACTCGTAGTCTTGAAGACTATACTTAGTCTTCAACACTGTGGTACTCATCACCAACACCAAGGCTGGGGACTGATTACCTCATCTTTTGTATACGTTGTTCTACTTTCTTCAGATTATATCCTTGTACTGTACTGATGAAGCCACTTGATGGCGAAGCATCTACAAATAAAGATACCAGGACGTTGCGCATGTGTCTAATCCTCCACTGTTAACTTTTCTGATAAAAACTGAAGTATATATATATGACAACATTTCTCTAACTCGTTTATCAAATAAAATAAAAAGTGGGAAGAAGTCAACTAAATATATTTTCTTTCAACTTTCCATTCTCAATATAATTCACTGGAATTAGTCTACTGGCTCTGGAACACAACGATCAGTGACTTCTGTGAAATTTTGACCAGATCTGAAGATTCTACGAAAAAATTGTGTCTGTTGAAAGAAGTGTTAAGCTTTTGCAGTCTTTCTTCACCTGGACAATTTCTGGAATTTCTGCCAATAAGAGAGAGAGACTTGCCATGAAATACACATATATTTTTCTCCCTTAGAGAAATGTGTAATGTAGACAGACGCACTGAAGCAGACACAGACACACAGACACACAGACGCACATCTTCCAGGCGATTCCCTACACGCTCCTTTCCTTCAATCCCTTCCCTCACGCAAGCACATCCCTCCCCAACCCTCCCTCACCCCTCCACGCCCCTTCCCCCCTCACCCCTTCACTCCCCTTCCCATTACCTCTCCAGGCCCCTCTCACCCCCTCCAGCCCCCTCACTTCACTTCTCCACGCCCCCTCCCTTCACCCCTCCACGCCCCTTCCTTCACCTCTCCACTCCCCCTTCCTTCACCCCTCCACGCCCCTCTACCAGCCAAGTCATATTTGGTTCAATCACAGCCGTAAATCACCAACCAAAAAAGTAAAAGAAAGAATCGCCTTTCGAAATCCAAATTGAGCTGCTCTTATGATATATATTTGGTGGCTGAGGGAGGTAGGGGAGGGGTTGTTGGGGAAGGTAGTGGGGAGAGATGGTTGGGGAGGGTTTAGATTGGGAGAGATGAGGGAAAGGTGTAGGGTGAGGGAGATATGAGTGTGAGAGAGGGTGAGGGAGAGGTGGGTGAGGGAGAGGTGGGTGGGTGAGGGAGTGGTGGGTAGGTGAGGGAGAGGTTGGTGGGTGAGGGAGAGGTGGGAGGGTGGGAGATAGAGAGGTGGGTGGGAGGGTGAGGGAGGGGTGGGTGGGTGTTAGTAAGGGGGTTAAGGGGATCTTCCCCTGATGCCACAGTGTCGACAATTGTCTAATATAAGTGAAAGTAGGGTGCGTAATGCGGAGTTTTCTTGGCGTATTGAAAAAAGGGGGAGACTTCCTTCGGGTAGAAGAGGGCCACCCTGCGGGCCAGAGAAGGGCTATCCTGCGGGCCAGGGAAGGACCACCCTGCGGGCCAGAGAAGGGCCATCCTGCGGGCCAGAGAAGGACCACCCTGCGGGCCAGGGAAGGGCCACCCCGCGTGCCAGGGATGGGCCACCCTGCGGGCCAGGAAAATGCCACAATGCGGGCCAGGGAAAGGCCATCCCGCGGGCCAGGGAAGGGCCACCCCGAGGGCCAGGAAAGGGCCACCCTGCGGGCAAGGGAGGGCCACCGTGCGGGCCATGGAAGGGCCACCCTGCGGGCCAGGGAAGGACCACCCCACGGGTCATGGAAGGGCCAACCTTCGGGCCAGGGAAGGGCCACCCTGCGGGCCAGGGAAGGGCCACCCCGCGGGCCAGGGAAGGGTCACACCGCGGGCCAGGGAAGGGCCACCCCGCGGGCCAGGGAAGGGCCACCCCGCTGGCCAGGGAAGGGCCACCCCGCGGGCCAAGGAAGGGCCACCCCGCGGGCCAGGGAAGGGCCACCCCGCGGGCCAGGGAAGGGCCACCCCGCGGGCCAGGGAAGGGCCACCCCCCGGGCCAAGGGGAAGACGCACTTTTATCTATTTGCTTTTTCTGATTTTCTTTGTTTTCTTCATATTTTTTCTAATTTCACTTCTTTGTTTTCTGTTCCTTCCATCCTCCTTTTATCTCTCTCTCTCTCTCTCTCTCTCTCTCTCTCTCTCTCTCTCTCTCTCTCTCTCTCTCTCTCTCTCTCTCTCTCTCTCTCTTCTCTCTCTCTCTCTCTCTTCCTCTCTCACCCAGTAGTTTCATCACTCCCTATATCTGTCATTTCGTCGGTACCTCCCTCTCTCCCTCTACCTCCCTCTTTCTCTCTCTTTTTCTTAACTCCCTCTCTACCTTTCTCTCTCTCTACCTCACTCCCTCTCTACCTTTCTCTCTCTCTACCTCCCTCTCTCTCTACCTCCCTCTCTCTCTACCTTCCTCCAATACTTCCCTACCTTCTTATCCTCCTTCCCACCTTACCTTCCTTCCATTCCTCTCTACATACCTTTCTCTCCTCCCCATACTTTCCCTCCCTCCCTCTCTCTCCCCTCCCTCACCATAATCAGTATTCCCTCACATCCTCTGCACATCCGCCACATAAAACAGTTTCCCAATAAACAAACACATCCATTACAACCCAAACTAAAATATCCCACTGAATAATACCTCACAAAAAATAAAATAACGTACCTTTTTGCAATTACGAATATCAAAGTTTATAAATTAAAATATAAATGCAAAAAACTAAAATTTTCACTCTCTGATTACTTTGAGTTCTGTATACAAAGTTATATAGATTTATTTGCATAGAACACGTATAGCAGTTTCTAGTATTCTTGGTTTAAATTCCTAGTAGCCCATGAGCAGGAATACTAATCATAACCATAATTTTTTAAAGAGGTGGAGGGGTAAGCCAGTGGAAGGCCTCGGTCAGATGACCAAAAGCTCCTGACAAACCTTACCTAACTTAACAATAGGTAACACCTGAGTTAGCTGATATATTTCAGGTATGAATTTAATTGTAGATTTTCCTAAGAATATGAAGGGATGACAAACTTTTCAAAGCAATAGTTAGCCTCGTTACATGGTATCTGGTGACACAGTCTGTGTCACGTCTTGCTGTGTCACTGCTGGCATCTGGTGACAGTCTGTGTCACGTCTTGCTGTGTCACGTCTTGCTGTGTCACTGCTGTTATCTGGTGACACAGTCTGTGTCACGTCTTGCTGTGTCACTGCTGTTATCTGGTGACACAGTCTGTGTCACGTCTTGCTGTGTCACTGCTGGCATCCAGTGACACAGTCTGTGTCAGGTCTTGCTGTGTCACTGCTGGCATCCAGTGACACAGTCTGTGTCACGTCTTGCTGTGTCACTGCTGGCATCCAGTGACAGTCTGTGTCACGTATTGCTGTGTCACTGCTGGCATCCAGTGACAGTCTGTGTCACGTCTTGCTGTGTCACTGCTGTTATCTGGTGAGACAGTCTGTGTTGCGTCTTGCTGTGTCACTGCTGGTATCTGGTGACACAGTCTGTGTCACATCTTGCTGTGTCACTGCTGATATCTGGTGACACAGTCTGTGTCACGTCTTGCTGTGTCACTGCTGGCATCCAGTGACACAGTCTGTGTCACGTCTTGCTGTGTCACTGCTGGCATCCAGTGACACAGTCTGTGTCACGTCTTGCTGTGTCACTGCTGGCATCCAGTGACACAGTCTGTGTCACGTCTTGCTGTGTCACTGCTGGCATCCGGTGACACAGTCTGTGTCACGTCTTGCTGTGTCACTGCTGGCATCCAGTGACACAGTCTGTGTCACGTCTTGCTGTGTACTGCTGGCATCCAGTGACACAGTCTGTGTCACGTCTTGCTGTGTCACTGCTGGCATCCAGTGACACAGTCTGTGTCACGTCTTGCTGTGTCACTGCTGGCATCCAGTGACACAGTCTGTGTCACGTCTTGCTGTGTTACTGCTGGCATCCAGTGACACAGTCTGTGTCACGTCTTGCTGTGTCACTGCTGGCATCCAGTGACACAGTCTGTGTCACGTCTTGCTGTGTCACTGCTGGCATCCAGTGACACAGTCTGTGTCACGTCTTGCTGTGTCACTGCTGGCATCCAGTGACACAGTCTGTGTCACGTCTTGCTGTGTCACTGCTGGCATCCAGTGACACAGTCTGTGTCACGTCTTGCTGTGTCACTGCTGGCATCCGTGACACAGTCTGTGTCACGTCTTGCTACAGTTGGATAGTGGTCATGGAGGTATTTTAATAACTTTATTTACAATACATATATTTACAATACATATATTTAAAATACATATATTTCGTTGGGTTTTAACTTTCAGATTTTAGGGGACGTTCCTAATGTTGATTTTTATGTTAAGTTACGGTCAAGTTACTCGACCGTAACTTTGACTATAAATTATACTTTTAATTGTTTCGAAGTTTGAGATTATTTTTGGGGGCAAATAGTAAAAAAACATAACCAGAACTAAAGAAATCCACCAAATCTAACCAAAAATAGCCTAACCTAGAGAACCTAAACTAAAATAACCTAACTTAAATTAACCTAACTTTAAATAACCTAACCTAAACTAAAATAACCGAACCTAAATTAGCCTAACTTAAAATAAACTAACCTAAAATAACTTAATCTAACCTAAACTAAAATTGCCTGACCTAACCTAACCTAACTTAACCTAAGCTAAGCTAAGCTAACCCATGGCATCAACAGGACCGGCACGTCATTGTTTACATTCACGCGGCGCCGCGTGACAGGAGTGTTGAGCGCTGATTGGCTCCCTCGTGCTGAGCGCTGATTGGCTCCCTCGTG
The DNA here is from genome assembly GCA_009830355.1 of Cherax destructor. Taxonomy (NCBI): domain Eukaryota; kingdom Metazoa; phylum Arthropoda; class Malacostraca; order Decapoda; family Parastacidae; genus Cherax; species Cherax destructor. Next base: position 149,295 of record WNWK01001073.1, on the reverse strand, counting down.
CTTCGCACCCAAAATAACACATTTCGGAAGAAATAACCAGATGTTCCTTGTCGTACACAAGTTGTGTGTCTTGTGAAATATTAACTCGTGCCGGAGTTATGAAAGTTGTTCACATTTTGCAGTCTACTGAAGCTTGCATCGCTTCCTCTGAGGTGAGAAATGTTTTTCTTTTATTGTGATTATTTGAAGGTAGATGGTGTTCAAACTTACAGCTGTGGTCGTTTCTCCTGTTCTGAAACAGGGCAGAATAAATGCGTGTCTGGTGTCATGTGTATGGTGGCGGGAGCATGGTGTCAGGTGCATGGTGTCAGGTGTATGATGTCAGGTGTATGGTGTCAGGTGTATGGTGTTAGGTGCGTGGTGTCAGGTGTATGGTGTCAGGTGCATGGTGTCAGGTACATGGTGTCAGGTGTATGGTGTCAGGTGCATGGTGTCAGGTGCATGGTGTCAGGTACATGGTGTCAGGTGTATGGTGTCAGGTGCATGGTGTCAGGTGCATGGTGTCAGGTGCATAGTGTCAGGTGCATGGTGTCAGGTGTATGGTGTCAGGTGTATGGTGTCATGTGTATGTATAACGATATGTTATGTGGGTGTTCTTGAAGATCGGAAATGCAATGATAAGGCTTCGGAGACTTCTTACTTTATTTGTAATAAAGGTGCGAGTAACAGGCTGCGTGTCTGTGGGCCATGGCCCGGGTGGGCCATGCCTGCGAGAGAGAGAGGAGTAGACTTGTTGACTGACTGATGTCTGGGCGCCAAGTGAGAATTGGCCAGGGCGGGTCTGGTAGACGTGGGTACGCCTACCAGGCTTGCCCTCTGGCGGAAACTATGAAAACTAGCATGGCACGAAATATGAACTCAGCTGGCAGACAGCAAGGCTGTCTACATATGGTGTCATGCGTATGGTGTCTTACATATGGTGTCATGAGTATGGCGCCATGTGTATGGCGTCATGAGTATGCTGTCATGTGTATGGCGTCATGTGTATGCTGTCATGTGTATGGTGTCATGTGTATGGTGTCATGCGTATAGTGTCGGTACCACTGGTGTAACAACACCAGAGTTGCCTAATTAAACAAGTGTATAATTAAAACATGCTACAATACAGTCAGATCTTTTCAGTAATTTCTTTAAATTGTGTATATTGTTAAGTTTGTTGTCGCTACCGTCTACCTGACGATGAACCTCGTCCCTGGTGTTTAAGAAAGACCTGCCTAGTATGGGCCATACTGCGCTTATGAATTGTCTGAATCAATGTTCAACTTAAAGAATGAAACCAGGAATCACGGAGGCCTGGAAAACCCTCCGGAGAACTGCTGTAATCATACAAAAAAGAAATCGAAATAATGTATTCAAATTGCATAAGTTTAGATTTAGAAAGGATATTTTATTGGCTTGGAAATAGAGTAGTTGGTGAGTGGAACAGTCTGCCTAGCAGGGTCATTGAAGCTAAAACCTTGGGTAGCTTCAAATTTAGGTTAGATAAATACATGAATAAGAGGGAATGGATTTGAGTGGGACTTTCACATGGGTTGACAGGGTTACCAAATGTTTATTCCTTGGGTAACACTGAAAATGGGTTGGCTAAATATTTTCGCTAGTTGGTTTGGGTTTGAGAAAGACTTGCCTAGTATGGGTCAGCAAGCCTGCAGCAGTGTTCCTCCTTTCTTATGTTCTTATGTAAAAATAAGACTTGCATGATGGGCGAGTACTGCAAGTGACCCAACGCACCAGATTTCCAACCGTATCCAACACAGCAAAAAAAAAGAGGTACTCAATGACATTACTGTCACAGAAGATCCCCTCAAGTGACGGCGCAGAAGAAGCGTCAGGAGAGTCCGTGAAGGGTGACATCTGTGAGGAAACAAACATGCGCTTGAGAGGGCAAAACAAGTGCTGGAGAAGGCAAAACAAGTGCTAGAGAGGGCAAAACAAGAACTGCAGAGGGCAAAAAAGAGCTGGAGAGGGCAAATTAAGTGCTGGAGAGGGCAAAACAAGATCTGGAGAGGGCAAAAAGAGCTGGAGAGGGCAAAACAAGTACTTGCGAGAGCAAACCAAGTGCTTGAGAGGGCAAAACAAGTGCTTGAGAGGGCAAAACAAGTACTGGTGAGGGCAAAACAAGCGCCTGAGAGGGCAAAAAAGAGCTAGAGAGGGCAAACAAGTGCTTCCAAGGATAAAACAAGTGCTTGAAAGGGCAAAACAAGAGTTAGAGAGGGCTAAACAAGAGTCTCTTACAGAGTGCACTTAGCTGAGAATAGATGAGAAAGTTATTGCTGTCATGAAAATTGACAAGACAATACTTGCCAGTGTCAGCAGGGACCTGGTAGGTACTTCAGGTACTTGGTAGGTGCTTCATGGACCAGGTAGGTACTTTAGGGACCTGGTAAGTGCTTCAGGGACCTGGTAGGTGCTTCAGGGACCTGGTAGGTGCTCCAGGGACCTGGTAGGTGTTCCAGGGACCTGGTAGGTGCTCCAAGGACATGGAAGGTGTTCCAGGGACCTGGTAAGTTCTCCAAGGACCTAGTAGGTGTTCCAGGGACTTGGAAGGTGCTCCAGGGACCTGGTAAGTGCTCCAGGGACATGGTAGATGCTCCAAGGACCTGGTAGGTGCTCCCGGGACCTGGTAGATGCTGCAGGGACCTGTTAAGTGTTCCAAGGACCTGGTAAATGTTCCAGGGACAAGGTAGGTGCTCCAGGGACCTGGTAGGTGCTCCAGGGACATGGTAGATGCTCCAAGGACCTGGTAGGTGTTCCAGGTACCTGGTAGATGCTCCACTGACCTGTTAGGTGCTCCAGGGACCTAGTAACTGCTTCAGGATCTTATAGCTGCTCCAGGGATCTTATAGCTGCTCTAGGGACCTGGTGGATGTTCCAGGGATCTGGTAGATGGTCCAGGACCTGGTGGGTGTTCCAGGGATCTGGTAGATGGTCCAGGGACCTAAAAGATGCTTCAGATCACAGATCTTGCTGTCCTAAGTACACACAGGATGGAGAGGCTGCCTCAGCGTACTCTCTGCATCTGGCTGAGAGAATGACGCTACTGAGATGAAGTGCGAGGCTGCTGAGAAACAGTCGTAAAGTGAACTGTTTACCTCTCTCTTTCTTTCTCTCTCTCTCTCTCTCTCTCTCTCTCTCTCTCTCTCTCTCTCTCTCTCTCTCTCTCTCTCTCTCTCTCTCTCTCTCTCTCTCTCTTCCCAATAACAATTCCAGGTCCTGGGATAAATAAGACTGGGAAGCGTGATTTATATCCCAGGAGGGACGAGGTACAAGCTTTGATTTTCCAGGATGTACGAGGCTGACCGGCCTCCTAATATCCTTCTTGCCCCGATAATCTCGCTATCTGCATGCTGGTCTCTCTCTCTTCTACACCAGCCCTGCCAGCTGCTGCAGGAGAGAGAGAGAGAGAGAGAGAGAGAGAGAGAGAGAGAGAGATAAAGTAACCAGACAAAAATATATATATATATATATATATATATATATATATATATATATATATATATATATATATATATATATATATATATATATATCCAGAATGCCTCTTGTGGTCGTCTTGAAACTTTCGATGCTGGAGAGTCTTACTTAGGGAAGGACTTGGATGGGCTTTGGGGTAATTCACTTATTTTTTTTTCTCCGCAGATAGGGGATATAAATTTTCTAGAACTGGGGCTATGGGATACAAGGGATACCTTTCTCGTTTAAAGGGGTTACCTCTCTGGCACAGGGATACCTCTTTCTCGGGAACAGGGGATACTTCTTTCTAGCGTACAAGTGATACCTCTTTCTCAGGTACAGGGGATACCTTTTGGACCACGCAGGTACCGAAACACGCTTGATTATATCCACGGGGGAGAGGAGAGGTAAACCCGCAGGGGTCATGCACCATCTGGAGGATAGGAAGGGAAGCTCCAATTCCTATGATCAAGAGCGCCTACCCACGCTTCAGAATGGATGGTAAACAAGTGTCATGATAGATGGTAAACACGTGTGTAAATAGATTCTAAACATTTTTCAAAACAGATAATAGAACACAAAGAGTAGTGAAAAACAGAGTAAAGTCTGAGGCGGCTACTGTGAAAAGCTCTGTTCCACAAGGCACAGTACTCGCCCCCATCCTGTTCCTCCTCATATCTGACATAGACAGGGATGTAAGCCACAGCACCGTGTCTTCCTTTGCAGATGACACCCGAATATGCATGACAGTGTCCTCCATTGAAGACACTGCAAGACTCCAGGCGGACATCAACAAAATCTTTAAATGGGCCGCAGAAAACAATATGAAGTTCAATGATGAGAAATTTCAATTACTCCGATATGGAAAACGGGAAGAAATTAAAACTAAATCGGATTATAAAACAAATTCCAACCACACAGTAGAGCGAAAAACTAATGTAAAAGACCTGCGAGTGATAATGTCAGAGGATCTCACCTTCAAAGACCACAACATTGTATCAATCACATCTGCTAGAAACATGAGAGGATGGATAATGAGAACTTTTAAAACTAGGGATGCCAAGCCCATGATGACACTCTTCAGGTCGCTTGTTCTATCTAGGCTGGAATATTGCTGCACACTAACAGCACCTTTCAAGGCAGGTGAAATTGCTGACCTAGAAAATGTACAGAGAACCTTCACGGCACACATAACTGCGATAAAACAGTTCAGTTATTGGGAACGCTTGAAGTTCCTCAACCCGTACTCCCTAGAACGCAAGGGGGAGAGATACATGATTATATACAGTTGGAAAATCCTAGAGGGATTAGTACCAAACTTGCACACGAAAATCACTCATTATGAAAGCAAAAGACTCGGCAGACGATGTAACATCCCCACAATGAAAAGCAGGGTCGCCACTAGCATGATAAGAGACAACACAATAAGTGTCAGGGGTCCAAGACTGTTCAACTGCCTCCCAGCATACATAAGGGGGATTACCAATAGACCCCTGGCTGTCTTCAGGAAGGCGCTGGACAGGCGCCTAAAGTCAGTACCTGACCAGCCGGGCTGTGGTTCGTACGTCGAGTTGCGTGCGGCCAACAGTAACAGCCTGGTTGATGAGCCCCTGATCCACCATGAGGCCTGGTCACAGACCGGGCCGCGGGGGCGTTGACCCCCGAAATCCTCTCCAGGTATACTCCAGGTATAGACAAGTCACTCAGTAGACAGGTACTTCCCAGAATAGATTTTAGACACGTTCATGAATAGACAGGGGACGTTACCCTGCCTGTATAACAACCCCTCTAGCGTTAACAGATGGAGCTGCCCAGGTATAAGGAGCCTGGTGGACCGCTAACGAAGGCAGTCGTTATCAGTTCCACATATTCCCTTGATAAATACCCGTTTTTTACCATAAAAGTCAGGCGTTCTGAAGTACATCAATAAAACTCCGTGTCCCCTGAGGCTGTTTACGTCAGTTTCCCCTCTCGCTGAATTTAGAGAGAGAGAGAGAGAGAGAGAGAGAGAGAGAGAGAGAGAGAGAGAGAGAGAGAGAGAGAGAGAGAGAGAGAGAGAGAGAATGGAAGCACCATCGTTCGTGTTGGTGAAAAAATGACAGATTCTGCCGTAGTGGTAATCTGGCGAACCCCAGTAGAGGACATTCATGAGGAAGCGCATAACCCGTAGGGGGTCATCAGGTTTCATCCGAAGGTGAGGGTTGCCCCCAGTTCCATGGATCACGAGCCCTTCACCACCAACGTTGCACCTACATGAAAGGAAACAGAGAGTAAATGTAAACTCAAGTGGATTACCTTGATAACTGTAAACAGAAGTGACCTTAATAAATGTAAACACGGTGACCTTGATAAATGTAAACACAGGTGGTGACTTTGATGAATGTAAACACAGGTGGTGACCTTGATGAATGTAAACACAGATGACATTGATAAATGTAAACACAGGTGGTGACCTTGATAAATGTAAACACAGGTGGTGACCTTGATAAATGTAAACACAGGTGGTGACCTTGATGAATGTAAACACAGGTGGTGACCTTGATAAATGTAAACACAGGTGGTGACCTTAATAAATGTAAACACAGGTGGTGACCTTGATAAATGTAAACACAGGTGGTGACCTTGATAAATGTAAACACAGGTGGTGACCTTGATAAATGATAATTTTCTCTTCCAAATTATTCTTTTACCGCCCTTTCTATTTCTTCTTTTCCATTCTATTTTCAATTATAATGGCTCTTCTGTCTATTCTTCTCCGGCGTCACTCTTGCATCTACGTTCCTTCCTTCCCCTCTACCTCTTCCTTCTCTTCTTTCCATCATCATCTCCTCAGTGACCCATACATTACACTCTTGTTATTCTATGTCTTCACTTTCTCTGTTAAGTAAGGGCGTCAACACTTCGGTTTTGAGTCGACTAAAGAAACCACATTGACCATTGTTTGCGCCACAGCTGCTTGTTGCTGTGGCGTTGCTGTTACTGGTGGTGCTGTTACTGGTATTGCTGTTACCGGTGGTGCTGTTACTGGTGTTGCTGTTACTGGTGATGCTGTTACTGGTGATGCTGTTACTGGTGATGCTCTTATAGGTGGTGCTGTTACTGGTGGTGCTCTTACTGGTGGTGCTGTTACTGGTGTTGCTGTTACCGGTGGTGCTGTTACTGGTGTTGCTGTTACTGGTGATGCTGTTACTGGTGATGCTTTTATAGGTGGTGCTGTTACTGGTGGTGCTCTTATTAGTGGTGCTGTTACTGGTGTTGCTGTTACTGGTGTTGCTGTTACTGGTGTTGCTGTTACTGGTGTTGCTGTTACTGGTGTTGCTGTTACTGGTGGTGCTGTTACTGGTGTTGCTGTTACTGGTGGTGCTGTTACTGGTGTTGCTGTTACTGGTGTTGCTGCTACTGGTGGTGCTGTTACTGGTGTTGCTGTTACTAGTGTTGCTGTTACTGGTGTTGCTGTTATTGGTGGTGCTGTTACTGGTGGTGGTATTACTGGTGGTGCTGTTACTGATGGTGCTGTTACTGTTGTTACTGTTGCTGGTGTTGCTGTTACTGGTGGTGCTGTTACTGGTGGTGCTGTTATTGGTGGTGCTGTTACTATTGTTACTGTTGCTGGTGTTGCTGTTACTGGTGGTGCTGTTACTGGTGTTGCTGTTATTGGTGGTGCTGTTACTGGTGGTGGTATTACTGGTGGTGCTGTTATTGTTGCTGGTGTTGGTGTTCATCCAGGAAGGTGAGTGAGGGGACAGCGAGACGGCTGGTCAGCGCTGCTGGCCACAGTGTTGACGAAAGTTATCACGTCAACCAAATAACTGGTGCAGCATACGGGTGCCTGGCAAACCTGAGAACAGCATTTCGACATCTAAGTAAGGAGTCGTTCATGACACTGTACACTGTGTACGTCAGGCCCATATTAGAGTATGCAGCACCAGTTTGGAACCCACACTTAGTCAAACACGTCAAGAAACTGGAGAAAGTGCAAAAGTTTGCAGAAAGACTAGTCCAGGAGCTAAAGGGTATGTCTTATGAGGAGAGGTTAAGGGAACTCAACCTGATGACACTAGAGGACAGGAGGAAAAGAGGAGGGGGACATGATAATGACGTATAAAATACTGAGAGGAATTGATAAGGTGGACAAGACTAGAATGTTTCAGAGATGGGACACAGCAACAAGGGGGCACAACTGGAAGTTGATATGTCAGATGAGTCATAGGGATGTTAGGAAGTATTTCTTTAGCCTTAGAGTTTGTCAGGAAGTGGAATAATCTGGAGAGTGAAGTAGTGGAGGCAAGATCCATACACAGCTTTAAGAAGAGCAGGGAGAGAGTGACCTAGTAGCGACTAGCGGGGAAGCGGAGCGAGGAGCTGTGACTTGACCCCTGCAACCATATATAGGTGAGTACACACACACATACATACACACACACACATACATACACACACACACATACATACACACACACACACACACACAACTAGGTGAGTACACACACACACATACACACTCGCACACACACACACTCGTACACACTCGCACACACACACACACACACACATACACACTCGCACACACACACACACACACACATACACACTCGCACACACACACTCGCACACACACTTATATTTACAAGCTTGTGAAAATAACAATGTGTTACAATTTGACAAACACAGGTGTGTGTGAGTGTGTGTATTGGGGAGGGAAGGGGAGGGGGAGACGTTTCCTCTCCAGGACACGCCCCATGTCCCCTCATTCCCCCCATGTCCACGTAGCTACATTAAACCTAGTAACAACCCCCTTAATTGTAACTTCCACCCTTCCCTTCCCATTCCTCCCTTTTCCTCTACTCCCCTTTCTTCCACTCCTCCTCCACACCACCCCCTCCCTCCACCACCCCTCCCTCGTGTGAGGCTTCGATCCCAGGTGCTCTGATTGTTACCTTCCATGTTACACTCTTGAAGCTACTAGGCATTGTTTCAGTCTCCTCTATGTGAAGGAGAGAGAGAGAGAGAGAGAGAGAGAGAGAGAGAGAGAGAGAGAGAGAGAGAGAGAGAGAGAGAGAGAGAGAGAGATCGTAACTGGTATTCACGATGCTTAACTTTCATATTTAGAAAACGTTTCTTGTAATTAAGATATCTCTTACCTGCTGTGTGTGTGTGTGTGTGTGTGTGTGTGTGTGTGTGTGTGTGTGTGTGTGTGTGTGTGTGTGTGTGTGTGTGTGTGTGTGTGTGTTAGTTACCATTTTGTCCTAGGCACATGTCGATTAGACACTAGGCCTGTTGTATATATGTGTGTGTGTGTGTGTAAGGAAACACTTCGAAATGTTTCGGCCCCGCCGGGAATTGAACCCGGGCCCTCCGTGCGTGAAGCAAGAGCGCTAGCCACCATGCCATCGGGGCGTGTGTGTGTGTGTGTGTGTGTGTGTGAATCAGCACTCACTTACATGTGGTTGCAGGAGTCAAATATTAGCTCCTGGCCCCGCCTCTCAACTTACCATGTACACTCCCTCGTAGCCTCGTGAGCCCTATCGTACCTGCTCTTAAAACTATGTATGGACTCAGCCTCCACCACTTCTTCGTCGAGGTCATTCCACTTCCCATCCACTCTAAGATTAAAAAAAATACTTCCTGACATCCCTGTGACTCATCTGTGTCTTTAGCTTCCAGTTGTGCCCCCGAGTACCGGTTTTCCGCCTCTCAAACAGTCTGTCCCTGTCTGCCATATCAATTATTAAAGGTAATTTGTACGTTATCGTGTTTCCCCTGGTCCTTGTGTCCTCCAGGGTCGTTACACTCAATTCACAAGAAGATAAGAAAGGAGAAGCACTGCAGCAGGCCTACTGGCCCATACTAGGCAAATCCTTTTCAAACCCAATCCCACTAACAAAAATATTTGCCCAAACCCATTTTTCAATGTTACCCACTCAAGGAATAAGCTTTGATAACCCTATTAACTCAAGTGCAAGTCCCACTCAAATCCAACCCCTCTCACTCATGTATTTATCTGGCTTCTCATAGCTTATACCGCTTAGCTCTGGAGTCACTTTCGTTGCATACTTCTCCACTTTCTCAACAGGTGTGGGTTCCATACTGGTGCTGCGTACTCCAAGATGGGCCTGTCATATATTGTGTATTGGGCCATGGATGATTCTTTGTTGTAGCTCCTGAAGGCCACTCGTAGATGCTTCAGACGACCATTGGTTGCAGAGGTTATTCGGTTGAGGTGAGCCTCTGGTGATATCCTAGGCACTATGCTCACCCCCAGATCTCTCTCTCTGAGTGAGGTCTGCAGCCTGTGTCCCACGAGCCTATACCCCGCATCCAGTCTTCTTGTCCCTTCCGCAATCTTCATAATTCTGTATTTGCTGGGGTTGAAATCAAGCAACCACTTCTCCGACCGATCTTGCACTGTTCCAGATCCATTCGTAACCTTTCCACTTCCTCATCGTTCTCGTTCTCTCTTGCTCGCGTTCTCCTTAGTTCGTTCTCTCGTTCGTTCCCTCGTTTGATCATTCTCGTTAATTCGTCCGTTCTCTATCATTCATTCGTTCGTGTTCTCCCACTCACATCATTTACCTATAACGATAACGAAGATAAACGACATTTTTCTTCACATTAACGAATGATGAAACTCACAATTCACTTTCAACACGCACGAATCATACTAAGTTTTGCCCGTGTCAGAGAAACCTTGTCAATAGCACCGAGGCCCTCACCGCCGCCGCCGCCGCCGCTCCGCCGCCGCCGCCGCCGCCGCCGCCGCCGCCGCCGCCGCCGCCGCCGCCGCCGCCGCCCTCACCGCCGCCGCCGCCGCCCTCGCCGCCGCCGCCCTCACCGCCGCCGCCGCCGCCCTCGCCGTCGCCGCCCTCACCGCCGCCGCCGCCGCCCTCATCGTCGCCGCCCTCACCGCCGCCGCCGCCGTCCTCACCGCCGCCGCCGCCGCTGCTTGGAAACCAACAATAGTTCCAACCTGCTTTTATTTCTGCTAATGAGTCGTACGTCTGCCAGGCCTGCAACCCCCATCCCCCTTCTATGTTATACAATATACACCCTCCCCCTTCTATGTAACACAAGACACCCCTCCCCTTCTATGTAATACAAGACACCTCTTCCCCCTTCGATGTAATACAATACACTCCTTCCCCCTTCCATGTAATACAAGACACCCCCTCCCCTTCTATGTAATACAAGACACCCTCTTCCCCCTTCTCCATGTAATACAAGACACCCCTTCCTCTTTTATGTCAATAAAAGACACCCCTCCTTCTATGTTTTACAAGATACACCCTCCCCTTCTATGTAATACAAGCCACCCCTTCCTTTCTATGTTGTACAAGACACCCCTCCCTTCTATGTTAAACAAGACCCCCTCCTTCTATGTAAGACAAGACACCCCTAACCTTCTATGTAATACGAAATACCCCTCCCTTGTATGTTATACAAGACACCCTCCCTTCTATGTAATACATGACACCCCTCCTTCTATGTTATACAAGATACACTCTCCCCTTCTATGTAATACAAGACACCCCCTCACCTTCTATGTAATACGAGACAACCCTCCTTCTATGTAATACATAACACCCCATCCTTCTATGTAATAAAAGACACCCCTCCCCTTCTATGCAATAGAAGACACCTCCTCCTTCTATGTAATACAAGACACCCTCTCCTTCTATGTAATACAAGACACCCCCTTCCCTTCTATGTAATACAAGACACCTCCTTCTTTTAAACTCCCTTCTATGATATCCTTATACAAGACACCCCTCCTCTTTTAGCACTCTTCTTGTAAACTCCTCTATTACAGATCCTTCTTCTTCTATACTAGTACAGAAACCTCCTTCTATACAAACCTCCTTCTATGAAGACACCCCTCTTCTATGCAAGAAACCTCTTCTATTTACAAAACCCTCCTCTTTATAAATTTTTTATGACGAAATAATCCCCCTCTCCTCTCCTCTTCTATATTACAAAATTCTACTCTTATACGAAATCCCTCTCTTTCTTATGAAATTCCTCTTTCAGAAAAGAAAATTCCCTCCCTCTTCAATATGACAGAAATTTCCTCTCCCTCTTCTAAATGACAGAAATTCCCCCTTCCTCTTCTATATGACAGAAAATTCTCCCTAATCTATATGACAGAAAATTCCCCTTCTCTCTTCTATATGACAAAAAAATTCCCCTCTTCTATAAGACAGAAAATCCCCGTCCATCTTCTATATGACAAAATTCCCCCTCCCTTTTCTATATGACAGAAATTCTCCCTCCCTCGTCTATATGAGAGAAAATTCCCCTATTCTATATGACAGAAAATTCCCCCTCCCTCTTCTATATGACAGAAAATTTCCCCTCTTCTATATGACAGAAAATTTTCCCTCTTCTATATGACAGAAAATTTTCCCTCTTCTATACGACAGAAAATTTTCCCCTCCATCTTCTATATAACAAAATTACCCCTCCCTTTCTATATGACAGAAATTCTCCCTCCCTCGTCTATATGAGAGAAAATTCCCCATCCCTCTTCTATATGACATAAAATTTCCCCTCTTCTATATGACAGAAAATTCCCCCTCTTCTATAGAGAGAAAATTCCCCCTCCCTCTTCTATATGACAGAAAATTTCCCCTCTACTATATGAAAGAAAATTCCCACTCCATCTTCTATATGACAAAATTCCCCCTCCCTCTTCTATATGACAGAAAATACCCCCTCTTCTATATGACAGAAAATTCCCCCTCCCTCTTCTATATGACAGAAAATTCCCTCTATTGACATCCTCCCTCTATATGACAGAAAATTCCCCTCCTTTCTATATGACAGAAAATTCCCCTCCCTCTTCTATATGACAGAAAATTCCCCCTCCCTCTTCTATATGACAGAAAATTCCCCCTCCCTCCACAAGTGAAAACAAGTGACTTTAAACTCATCCCAAAGATTCATAACATATTTAATGCTACACAAAAAAAGTTTGAAGTTCCGCATAAAATTTTTATGAGTTTCTGACGATAACTTGGGATCAAGAGCCTGACTCAGCACCACTATGTTGACTCAGCACCACTATGTTGACTCAGCACCACTATGTTGACTCAGCACCACTATGTTGACTCAGCACCACTATGTTGACTCAGCACCAATATGTCGACTCAGCACCACTATGTTGACTCAGCACCACTATGTTGACTCAGCACCACTATGTTGACTCAGCACCACTATGTTGACTCAGCACCACTATGTTGACTCAGCACCACTATGTTGACTCAGCACCACTATGTTGACTCAGTACCACTATGTTGACTCAGCACCACTATGTTGACTCAGCACCACTATGTTGACTCAGCATCACTATGTTGACTCAGCACCACTATGTTGACTCAGTACCACTATGTTGACTCAGCACCACTATGTTGACTCAGTACCACTATGTTGACTCAGCACCACTATGTTGACTCAGCACCATTATGTTGACTCAGCACCACTATGTTGACTCAGCACCACTTTGTTGACTCAGCACCACTATGTTGACTCAGCTCCACTATGTTGACTCAGCACCACTATGTTGACTCAGCACCACTATGTTGACTCAGTACCACTATGTTGACTCAGCACCACTATGTTGACTCAGCACCATTATGTTGACTCAGCACCACTATGTTGACTCAGCACCACTTTGTTGACTCAGCACCACTATGTTGACTCAGCACTACTATGTTGACTCAGCACCACTCTATGTTGACTCAGCACCACTATGTTGTCTCAGCACCACTCTATGTTGTCTCAGCACCACTATGTTGACTTAGCCCCACTCTATGTTGTCTCAGTACCACATTGTTGACTCAGCACCACCATGTTGACTCAGCCCCACTATGTTGACTCAACACCACTATGTTGACTCAGCACCACTATGTTGACTCAGCACCACCATGTTGACTCAGCACCACTATGTTGACTCAGCACCACTATGTTGACTCAGCACCACTATGTTGACTCAGCACCACTATGTTGACTCAGCACCACTATGTTGACTCAGCACCACTATGTTGACTCAGTACCACTATGTTGACTCAGCACCACTATGTTGACTCAGCACCACCATGTTGACTCAGCACCACTATGTTGACTCAGCACCACTATGTTGACTCAGCACCACTATGTTGACTCAGCACCACTATGTTGACTCAGCACCACTATGTTGACTCAGTACCACTATGTTGACTCAGCACCACTATGTTGACTCAGCACCACCATGTTGACTCAGCACCACTATGTTGACTCAGCACCACTATGTTGACTCATCACCACTATGTTGACTCAGCACCACTCTGTTGACTCAGCACCACTATGTTGACTCAGCACCACTCTGTTGACTCAGCACCACTATGTTGACTCAGCACCACTATGTTGACTCAGCACCACTATGTTGACTCAGCACCACTATGTTGACTCAGCACCACTATGTTGACTCAGCACCACTATGTTGACTCAGCACCACTATGTTGACTCAGCACCTCTATGTTGACTCAGTACCACTATGTTGACTCAGCACCACTATGTTGACTCAGCACCACTATGTTGACTCAGCATCACTATGTTGACTCAGCACCACTATGTTGACTCAGTACCACTATGTTGACTCAGCACCACTATGTTGACTCAGTACCACTATGTTGACTCAGCACCACTATGTTGACTCAGCACCATTATGTTGACTCAGCACCACTATGTTGACTCAGCACCACTTTGTTGACTCAGCACCACTATGTTGACTCAGCTCCACTATGTTGACTCAGCACCACTATGTTGACTCAGCACCACTATGTTGACTCAGTACCACTATGTTGACTCAGCACCACTATGTTGACTCAGCACCATTATGTTGACTCAGCACCACTATGTTGACTCAGCACCACTTTGTTGACTCAGCATCACTATGTTGACTCAGCACTACTATGTTGACTCAGCACCACTCTATGTTGACTCAGCACCACTATGTTGTCTCAGCACCACTCTATGTTGTCTCAGCACCACTATGTTGACTTAGCCCCACTCTATGTTGTCTCAGTACCACATTGTTGACTCAGCACCACCATGTTGACTCAGCCCCACTATGTTGACTCAACACCACTATGTTGACTCAGCACCACTATGTTGACTCAGCACCACCATGTTGACTCAGCACCACTATGTTGACTCAGCACCACTATGTTGACTCAGCACCACTATGTTGACTCAGCACCACTATGTTGACTCAGCACCACTATGTAGACTCAGCACCACTATGTTGACTCAGTACCACTATGTTGACTCAGCACCACTATGTTGACTCAGCACCACCATGTTGACTCAGCACCACTATGTTGACTCAGCACCACTATGTTGACTCAGCACCACTATGTTGACTCAGCACCACTATGTTGACTCAGCACCACTATGTTGACTCAGCACCACTATGTTGACTCAGTACCACTATGTTGACTCAGCACCACTATGTTGACTCAGCACCACTGTTACGGCCCCGTATCTAACAATGGTAGTTAGGTAATTACCTCACCGGCCGGCAGTCAAGGGGTTACGTCATCAGACCTGATGTTTGACTGCCGGGCCGGCTTGACTGACAGTGCTAACGAGACTCTCCCATATACAACACTGGAGAGTTCACCAGCTCCCTGATACACCTAGGGAGTGTACGAGACTCTCCCATATACACTGCTGGAGAGTGTCAGCGAGACTCTCCCCTATACAACACTGGAGAGTTCACTAGCTCCCTGATACACCTGGGAGTGTTCAACAGACAGACCTGGAGATTGACTCTTCGTGCTGGTGACGGCCTTAGACTATCTACTGGCTTATTCACCGTACCGACTGTGTTCCTGAGACTATGTACCTGAAAATGGACTGTTGTACCTGAACTTATGTACCTGAAATTGTGTGACCCTGGTAACAGGTGGTGTCTTGTGTGACCCTGGTAACAGGTGGTGTCTTGTGTGACCCTGGTAACAGGTGGTGTCTTGTGTGACCCTGGTAACAGGTGGTGTCTTGTGTGACACTGGTAACAGGTGGTGTCTTGTGTGACACTATGTGGTGTCAGGTATTTAGTGGTGTAGTCAGTCAGAGTTTGGACGATGGCACGACACAGGTTGAGTCGTGTATTTGATGTGTGTCATAACGCGGTGAAAAGGTTTTATTAGAGATGGGTTCATGATGCAAGGAAGGTGTCTTATGGGCACAGAGAGAAGGGTGTCGTGTGACACAGAAGAGAAGGCGTGTCGGGTGACACCGGGGGCGTGTCATGTGACACAGAGAACGGGTGTCATGGGACCCCGTGAGAAGGCGTGCCATAAGACAAAGAAGTATCATGACAAGGTGTGGTAGTGTCCTGCGTGACACTAGAAGATGGCAGCGACTTGACACTACACCGAATACTTGATTTTACTTGTGACTTTTATCTTGTACTGTGATTTTGTGTAAATAGGTTTTTACACAGATTATTAGATTATGTTTTTATTCAGATTATATGCTTTTATATTAATAATATATATTTAATATAATAAAAATCTGAAAAATACGATATTTTACTTAGTATCCCAAACAGTCGTTTAATTACAAATGCTTCTTTATTTGTAATAACCACCATGTTGACTCAGCACCACTATGTTGACTCAGCACCACTATGTTGACTCAGCACCACTATGTTGACTCAGTACCACTATGTTGTCTCAGCACCACTATGTTGACTCAGCACCACTATGTTGACTCAGCACCACTATGTTGACTCAGCACCACTATGTTGACTCAGCACCACTATGTTGACTCAGCACCACTATGTTGACTCAGTACCACTATGTTGTCTCAGCACCACTATGTTGTCTCAGCACCACTATGTTGACTCAGCACCACTATGTTGACTCAGCACCACTATGTTGACTCAGTACCACTATGTTGTCTCAGCATCACTATGTTGTCTCAGCACCACTATGTTGACTCAGCACCACTATGTTGAATCAGCACCACTATGTTGACTCAGCACCACTATGTTGACTCAGCACCACTATGTTGACTCAGTACCACTATGTTGTCTCAGCACCGCTATGTTGTCTCAGCACCACTATGTTGACTCAGCACCACTATGTTGACTCAGCACCACTATGTTGACTCAGTACCACTATGTTGTCTCAGCATCACTATGTTGTCTCAGCACCACTATGTTGACTCAGCACCACTATGTTGAATCAGCACCACTATGTTGTCTCAGCACCACTATGTTGACTCAGCACCACTATGTTGACTCAGCACCACTATGTTGACTCAGCACCACTATGTTGACTCAGTATCACTATGTTGTCTCAGCACCACTATGTTGTCTCAGCACCACTATGTTGTCTCAGCACCACTATGTTGACTCAGCACCACTATGTTGACTCAGCACCACTATGTTGACTCAGCACCACTATGTTGACTCAGCACACCACTATGTTGTCTCAGCACCACTATGTTGACTCAGCACCCCACTATGTTGTCTCAGCACCCCACTATGTTGTCTCAGCACCACTATGTTGACTTTAACTACTGCGGACCTCATCCTGGTAATGTTGGTCTACCAGAGCCAGGTAATACCAGTGTTGTTAATACCAGTGTTGCTAATACGAGTGTTGTTCATACCAGTGTTGTTAACACCAGTGTTATTAATGCTAGTGTTGTAAATACGAGTGTTGTAATACTAGTGTTGTTAATACCAGTGTTGTAAATACCAGTGTTATTAATACCAGTGTTTATAATACCAGTGTTTTTAATAACACTGTTGTTAATACCAGTGTTGTTAATACCAGTGTTTTAAATACCACTGTTGTTAATACCAGTCTTTTTAATACCACTAATGTTAATGCCAGTGTTATTACCAGTCTTTTTAATACCAATGTTGTTAACACCAGTGTTAATGGCAGTGTGACATTTACCAAAGTTAAACAAACGTCAAGTTTTTGACTGGCCAGCTGGAATTTGTTTTACTTTTGTTTGTCTCTCAATACGCATCCACATCTGTTAGTCTGTTGTTCTGGTGTATGTAATTCAAGACCATTGGTATTTTTTTTTCTTTTGGTTTTCTATGTTGCATGATCTTTGATTCTGTTTCTTTGTTTTCTGTTATGTTGCATGATCTTTGATTCTGTTTCTTAGTTTTATGTTATGTTGCATGATCTTTGATTCTGTTTCTTGGTTTTATGTTATGTTGCATGATCTTTGATTCTGTTTCTTGGTTTTCTGTTATGTTGCATGATCTTTGATTCTGTTTCTTGGTTTTCTGTTATGTTGCATGATCTTTGATTCTGTTTCTTGGTTTTCTGTTATGTTGCATGATCTTTGATTCTGTTTCTTGGTTTTCTGTTATGTTGCATGATCTTTGATTCTTAATTTTCTGTTATGTTGCATGATCTTTGATTCTGTTTCTTAGTTTGCTGTTATGGTTCACGATGTATTATTCTGTATTTGTTTTTTGTTTTCTAATATTTTTCATGGTGCATTAGCCTCCTTTTTCTACAAATGTGTTAAATTAATTTTTAATTTTTACACGAGGTTTCAAGAGTTCTGGTAGCCTTCCAGCCAGTCTGTTTACCCTGAATACCCTTGTTTCCTTAACGTCCTTCCAGACCTCGTGTCCCTCGTCTCAGATGCTCCCTTAGAGCGCCGCTGCTTTAAGAGGAAAGGGCCGCAATGATGGTGAAGGGCTCTTGATCTCGGAAATTGAAGCTATCTTTGTCTACCTTAGATCAAATTATTTTGCCTTCCCTTTCTCAGACGCTGTAAGATCCAGGCAGGTTTAGCGCTTCCCTTTGATCATAATAACTCCTGTAAAGCAATTACTTACGTCTAACAGAGCTTAAGTCTCTCTCGTGACTTTCTTCAATTCCAGGAAAGGAAACCTCAGTTATTTTTCTCACGTGGTGTTCCAAGCGAGCTCCCTTCCTTCTTCTCTTGTATATATACAAGAACTTCCTTGCTCTCTTGTACATATCCCAAACAAGCTCCCTTGCTCTCTTGTTCATGGTATCCCTTCCTTCCTCTCTTCTACACGTGTCAAGAAAGTTTCCAAGGCATCCTACAGTGATTCTTCAGAGCCTCGTGATCCTTTCAGTGATCCACAATATGTTCCAAGATGCCATTTTCTATCTTCGTCTCATCAACTTTTAAGAGTTTTCCCTCTTCCTCTCTCTCAGTCGTCCCAGAGAAGAGGATTTTCCTATCTCCCAGCGGTGAATCAAATCCTGGGAGCTCTTCCAGTAGCCGGGTGGTTTGCAAAAGCGTTTTCTTCAGACTTCAATAGTTATGCCTTTTCTCTCCGTTGACTCCAGAAATATTAATTTTTATCCTTCCATTAGCTTCCAGAGGTGTTCTGGTCTTCCAGTGAGAATCAGTAAGCTCACCCCTAAACTTTATTACGTCCTCATAGTAACCTTCCAGAAATTGGTTCTACCAACACGAGTTTCCAGACTCTGGAAACAACTCAGCAGTTCTACTTTCAACGGAGTTCCAGACTCTGGTGGCACTTGGTAAACATCCAGTCATCCGTAATACACCCCAGGAAGGAGGTTGATTTCTTTCTTCCAGTAGGGCCCTAGAGTTTGGCTTTCTGTTAATCGCCCTTAGAAAGAGATACTGAATTATTGTGGTGTCTTAGGAAACCTAGAATATATTTTAGTGATCCTCCAGAGATACGGATGTTCCTTACAGCTATCCTCTAGTAAGTTTGGCGTTTCTTACAAAAACTCTTCACACAATATCTAGTGACACGTATCTTCTCCCCATGATCTAGAGAGCCTGAGGTCCCTGCCAGTGATCTAGAGAGCCTGAGGTCCCTGTCAGTGATCTAGAGAGCCTGAGGTCCCTACCAGTGATTTAGAGAGCCTGAGGTCCCTGCCAGTGATCTAGAGAGCCTGAGGTCCCTACCAGTGATCTAGAGAGCCTGAGGTCCCTGCCAGTGATCTAGAGAGCCTGAGGTCCCTGCCAGTGATCTAGAGAGCCTGAGGTCCCTGCCAGTGATCTAGAGAGCCTGAGGTCCCTACCAGTGATCTAGAGAGCCTGAGGTCCCTACCAGTGATCTAGAGAGCCTGAGGTCCCTACCAGTGATCTAGAGAGCCTGAGGTCCCTACCAGTGATCTATAGAAGCTGAAGTCCCATTCAACGTTACTAGAGATAATTTTAAAAAAACTCCATCCATTTTTCAAGATTTCAAGCAAGACTAACCTTATGTTGATAAATAATTATATTTCAATCGAAAGTATAATGACGACCCTTTTTCATATATTAATTTTCACGAATATTCAGCTGATGCTTTTATCGTTAACAAACGTGGATTCCATCTCAGTTCCTTCAAAATGTAAATATCCCAAGTCTTCTACAAACTCAAAACCTCTCATTCAAAACAATGCAATTCAGAAAACTAAAAAAAAATAATAAGGAGGAAAAAAACTGTCAAAAATAGATTAAATTTCGAAATACCTCCAGCGAATGTTTTATACATACGAGTGAGGTTGAAGAGGCACCTGCACTCCAGTACGACGTGTGCCGTAATGGGTATAACAACTTTTCCCCCGGTGTACGACAACTTTTATTAAACTGGGGATGTTGGAGAGCGTACAAGTTGTGTTTGAGACTCTGAGCGTCCCTTCAAGATGGCTTTTGTGATGGAAGACGATATGAGGGAGTCTGTGAAGGCTGCCTGGCCTACGATACCGGTCCGTGAGCTACGATACTCCCGGACACGCTAGTAATGGTATGGCCAAACTTATAAGTGAATGTTGTCTTTCATCTGATACATCTGACTCTGGTGCCCCCTCTGCGATTATATATATATATATATATATATATATATATATATATATATATATATATATATATATATATATATATATATATATATATATATATATATATATATATATGTGTGTGTGTGTGTGTGTTATATGTGTGTGTGTACTAACTCCTGCTAGTCAGTCGTTCTATACATTGGACAGCGTTGACTACACTAAGAATCTCAACTTGTCTCGGGTAAAGTTAGTAGGCGCCTCTCACTGCCACGTCAGTGGTAATTTTTTAAAGTGAGAGTTTTTTACCAATAATAGTCTGAGCAAGACGCTGTTTCTGACTCAGTGGAGTGAGGGAGCCTGGTCATCGTGGTCTACTGGAGGCTGGATGTAGACTAAGCTCCTCACTTTCTTTGAGACTCGAGTAGTAGTAACGAGTATGGTTGCCAACGTGACATCTCCTGTGTTGTACAAGCTGCTGAAGCTTCATGTATTCCTCTCGCTATGTTGACATCACACAAAAATGATCCATAATATATAAAGAGAAACTTAAACATTTCCTGGCTAGGAAGAAGTAAACACAGACACCTCACCAGATGAGATGCTCCTCTTAGAGCCAATAGAGGTGTCGAAATAGGGATAAGGGACAAACAAGAGAGAATAAAATAAAAATTTTGAAGAAAATCCAAGACTAATTCGAAACCTTTCATGCCAAGTATATTAAATTAAAAATCCCATTTTAATACCCTTCCTGGCACTTTCTGTCCAAGACCCAAACGAAATTACAGAAATTAATAATTATACAGTGCTTTATAAAAATTGCATCCTGACTAGGTGTTTATAAGTATTCTTGAGGAATGTTAAGAGAAACTTAATTAAACATTAGCTTGGTTTCTTTAATAAATCATTATAAACGGATATTGTGCTGGAGAGGTGGAAGATGGTCGATGCAATACAAATTATCGGAATCAATAATTGCGGATGCAATTCGAAATCAACTTGAAGGACGTAATTAGACCAATAAATCACAACGCGATTTCACAGGTGATCGTTCTTATCTTTTCCATAAAGGTACGCTAGGTGGCGTACCGCTATAAAGAACACGACATTGTAGGTAGGGACTTCAGTGACGCCTGACACTTCCAAGTAGGTGAGTGACGAGGAAAGTACCAAGATACGTTACTGGAAACATGAAATAGATGAATACGCGGTACAGGTGGTGTCCACGAGTGGTAGTAGTGGATGGTTGTTCACAGTCTACATTCACGACGAAGATCAGGGGAATAAATAGCGACACAAGTTCGCTATTGAGCCTAGCAATAACTGTTGGGCAGGAGTAAGCGAGTGAGCCTAGCAATAACTGTTGGGCAGGAGTAAGCGAGTGAGCCTAGCAATAACTGCAGAATACAAGTGAGCCTCAGCATGAGCTGGGGAGCTCCAAGTCGTCCACACTGAAGTGCACTTGGCACTTCAGTGTGGACAAGTGTAAAGTTGTAATAAATATCCTATGCAAAGAAAATAATAATGATACCTGTTAGTTAAATAACTAAGATGTTTTCAAAGCATCTTCAACTCAGCACAAAATAAAAAAAAATTGCACTAAACGTGGGATTTAAACAAGATACTATTCATGTTTTCTTTATTTTAATGAAGGGGAAGGGCCAAAACCGTAAGGGTCATATAGTACTTGGAAAAATGGAAGGCATTCAGGTTTGACCCAAGTCCGGTTCCTTGGAACGAGAGCTCGTCACCGGCACCAAACACCTTTCCTGAGAGGTCATGTTGTCCTGGATAAAATCTCCAAAATATAAATTCTGAAAGAAAATGAGCAGCACACAAGAGTGTGAAAGTGTGTGTGTGTGTGTTTGTGTAAGTGTGTGTGTGTGTGTTGTGTGTGTGTAGATGTGTGTGTGTGTGTGTGTAGATGTGTGTGTGTGTGTAGATGTGTGTGTGTGTCCAGACGTAGTTGAGAGAAGCAGGAAGGTCAGACAACGGTGCTTAAGTGGTCGCTAGAGACCTCTTACATAACTTGACTTCTTATCAGGAAGAATCAATAAGAGAAGTGGCAAGTGTTATGCTACATCGATGACGACGTCTGAGGTAGATACGTAGCAGCTCACTTCTGCTCTCTGTAATACACACTGAGGATCATATATAATAATATAATCAGTGTACATTGTTTACCTATGTACATAGGTAAACAATGTATATAGATAAACAATGTACACATGTACACTAAATATGTAAAAGGTATGTGCATGTAAATAGTGTACACAGTGTAAATATATAATCCGCATGTGTATGTAAATAGTGGTCAACATGTAAACAATTTATAACGTACATGTAAACACCGGCAGTGTACAAGGTATGTATGTACACCAAGTCATGATGAACGTTGACAAACGTCCACACAGCATCTCATGATCATCTCAATAAGGAACATTAAGCTCTCACATGAAGCGTAAATATTGCGCATAAAGAGCAATAATTACGTAACTATACGACCAAAAAACCCATGAGTGTATATTATAATGCGAGTGAGTGATGGGTGTAGCGCCCGTCCTGCCGGTGCGGTGGTCCAGGAAGGTCTGAGACTCTGGTCTGCTGGAAGGTCTGGCAGTGCTGCCGGCACCCACGCGCGCCTCCCCTCCAACACCCCGCTGCCACCCGCACGACACACACACCATTTCCCTCTATCAAACATCAACTTGTACGCAAATTCCACGCAATTTACCAACTCAACATCGTCGAATATGCACAAATAGATCAATCAGCGTATGCCAAGATGGAGGATAAGCGACGATATCCCAGGAACTGGAATGATGGTACGACTTGGGAACAATAAGTGAAGGAAGATGTTCAGGTGTAATTCCAGTATGACTGGAAGAGTGAAAGTGGAAGTACTGTGGGCGTCCAGGCCAGCATCACCACCAACGTGGCACCACCAGCTGTCCACACCACCTGGCCTAGAGGCTCACCACCCACGCTGGGATACACGACGCACGTCAACGGACGCGTCCTCGACTCAGGAGGCTGTTACTGCCTGCGAGTGGCACTAAATCCAGACAGTGTGGGATTTATCTCATAAAACACACATCGCTATAGTGAATGTTTTTTTCAGTCTTGTTTTAAAACACCTGCGAGGGTGTGGGTGTGAATGTTACCGCGAGGACACACACACACACATGTTGAATTAAGCTTGCCGAAGCTCCCAGCTTGAGTGACAATGGCCAGGATGGCCAAGCTTGTAGCTTATCTCAACCGTAATCCAAAGCTTTGTGAGATCGGCCGCTTACCAATGCACTACGTAGGACTGAGAGAGAAGTGAGAGAGAAAGTGAGATAGAGACACTCGTAGAGCCGGTTCTATTGGCTGGCCTCGCTATAAGTAATCTTGAAACGACCTTTCCGGGACGGAGGTTCGAGCACTCACCCCAAAATCTGGAATGATGGCGGGAATGACTGGAATGCTGGGCACTGGTGGTGTCGTGGCGTGAGTCAGGAAGCTAAGACACAGCCAGGATGAGACAGATCAAGGAAGACAGGAAGTATCCCCCATGGTCCAGGACCTCACAGGGATACCTGATGCTGCTGCTGCTGCTGGTCTGGGACCTGCTGCCGCTGGTCCACGCTAATGGTAAGTCCCATTGATCCACCTCCTGAGGGTTTTAAGGTGGATAATTTAATCCGAATCCATTGATCCACCTCTTTTGGAGTTTGAGGGTGATTATGTGATCCAAATCCATTGATCCACCTCTTGAGGGTTTTGAGATGAATAATTTAATCCCGATCCACTGATCCACCTCTTTTTAAGGTGGATAATGTGATGGAGATCCAGATATCCACCTCTTGAGGGTCTTAATGTAGATAGCGTGATCCAGATCCACTGATCCACCTCTTCGAGGGCTCTAAGGCGGATAACGTGACCAGGATCCACTAGGACCCACTGAAATCATTCTTTCTAGGAGGTACCTTGACGCTGGTGAAAGCTTTTGATCCAAGGAATTGGAGCTGATGTCCCGCTTTGAGCTTCAGGTTTCAGCGTAATAATAATAATATTAATAATAATTTAATAATAATTAATAATAATAATAATAATAATAATAATAATAATAATAATAATAATAATTAAAAGTGATGTTTCATGTTTGTGAATATCTTCATTACCTTCACGGGGGAGCTCTAAACCTGTGGGGAGATTAAAAAAACGAGAGGCAGATTCGACCCAAGGCCAAGGTAGATCCAGTTCCTCGGATCAAGAGCCAGTCACCGGCATCAAAGCTACCTCTTTCCCCTTAATTTAAGGGGTTGTCAGGGCTCCTGTGTTGGGATTTAAGGACGACTCTCACGGTTTTAGCGCTGGTTTTTAATACTGTGTTTTAATTCCTTCTAGATTAAATACCATAGGGGGGAAAAAACACCGGAACTAAGGAGGGTTTTTTTCCCCCGGACATCAGTCACAGTGAGTGCTGTGTGAGGATCAAACTGTTGACAGTGTATTTCAGTATATTTGTGTACAGTGTATTAAAATACATTTGTTTACAGTGTATTTCAATACATCTGTTCACAGTGTATTTCAATACATCTGTTCACAGTGTATTGAAATACATTTGTTTACAGTATATTGAAACACAACAGTTTACACTATACTGAACTGCATCTGTTTACAGTATACTGAAATACATCAGTTTACAGTGCATTAAAACATCTTCTTATTGTACCGGAAAATATTTATTTACAGTGTAACGAAAAATGTCTGTTAACAGTGTATTAAACCATCTGTTTACATTATATCGAAATGTTTTGAAATATATTGTTTATATGGTCTTGCAATACAGTGTTTACAGTATCTTAAAATATAAAAGTTGTTTACAATATAATTATTTTTCTAAAATATTTTCGGATAAATTAGATATAAATAAAGAAATGTTTCTAAGATGAACGAATTTATAGGTACTATTATTATTATTTTTATTTATTATTTTATTATTATTATTATTATTATTATTATTATTATTATTATTATTATTATTAGTATTATTATTATTATTATTAGTATTATTATTATTATTTTTATTTATTATTATTATTATTATTATTATTATTATTATTATTATTGTAATTATTATATAAAAAGTTAAACTCGTAGGGGTTATATAGAGCCTGGTAAATGGAAGAGGATAGCTCCAACTCCATGGATCAAGAGCCCTTTACCATGGTGCCTCACTTGAAGGCAACCAAATCCTATAAAATAAAGATTCGTTCCTTTAGAAACGTTGTATAGAATTTTTTTTTCTGGTTAAGAAAGAAAATTAATTTTTTTTTCTGGATAAGAGAAAATTTAAAAAAAATAATTTCTGTTATATTTTCCGTTTATTTTGAATCCATCTCCTGATCTCTATCCATTTATTGTTCCCCCTATCAGTCTAGCCTCTGTGTCTCTCCATTTATTTGTCTATTTCTTCTACTCTTCATTTGTCTATAGATCTTGGTGGCAGGGATTCAGCTGGAAACATTTCGTAGAAATTCTGGTCCATGTCGACATGATAGCATCACGCGGCAGTTGCTCCAGGATTGTTGGCTGCACATTGATGCTGCGAATCTCCCGTTTCATCACATCAAAAAGGTTTACGCCAAGTTCTGACACTACCATCTGCATGTCGCAGCAGAAATCGCGATTCGTCAGACCAAGCGACGTTTTTCCAATCCTCATCTGTCCAGTTTGTGAGCCTGTGACCACTGTTGCTTCAGTTTCCTGTTCTTAGGAGTTGAACCTGCTTTCAGGTTCTACTGTTGTAACCCATTCACGCCACGATTCGACGTGTTGTGCGTTCATTGATGCTCTTCTTCATACCACTTTGGAACACTGTCTCCTTCCTGTCAACTTGAACCAGTCTGGCCATTCTCCTCTGACCTCTCTCATTATCAAGGTGTTGTCGCAAACAGAACTGCCGCTCCCCAGTTATTTTGTGTTTTTCACACCATTCTCTGTAAACTCTAGAGACAGTTGCGCGTGAAACTCCCAGAAGATCAGCAGTTTCTGAGACACACAGACCAGCCCGCCTGTCTGGCACCAACAATCATTCCACTCTGATGTTTGGTCTAAACAACTGAAACTCTGCATGCTTTTAGGCACTGAGGTGCTGCCACCTGATTGGTCCATTAGATATATTAACGAGCAGGTGTACAGGTGTGCCTAATAAAGTGGCCACTGGGCTTACATTCATTCCTTTATCCCTCCCTTTACTTAGTTATCCCTTTATTTACCCGGCTCTCCATCTATTTTCCTGGTCAACCATCTGTTTACCTGGTTATCCCTCTGTCTACTTAGTTATCCCTCTATTTACCTGGTTCTCCGTCTGTTTACAAGGTCATCTATGTATTTATCTAGTTATCCATCAATTTATCCGATTATATTTATTGTATATCATTTATCTTTTTTTAGTCACCGTTAACCCCCCCCCTTCAACGGGAGCGCTGTGATGATGCTGAACGGCTCTTGATCCAGGGAATCGGATCTGCCCTCTCCTCGGATCAAACATGATTATCTCCCATTTCTCAGGCACTGCATAATCTCAATTGCTTAAGCGTTTAACAATAATAAAAACAATAATAATAATGTCCGCTTAATAATAATAATAATGTCCGCTTAATAATAATAATAATGTCCGCTTAATAATAATAATAATGTCCACTTAATAATAATAATAATGTCCGCTTAATAATAATAATAATGTCCGCTTAATAATAATAATAATGTCCGCTTAATAATAATAATAATGTCCGCTTAATAATAATAATAATAATAATAATAATAATAATAATAATAATAATAATAATAATAATAATAATGTTGATGTCCGCTTTTTGTTATTTTATTTAGTCAATAATGTTTTGTTATTCGAATATTTCCATATTAATAGGAACGATAATATATATATTATTGCATATTAAAACAATGGGTGGGTAAGCACTAAACCCGTATGGGTCAAATAGTGGCCTGGGACTCAGACTTGATCCCATCAGGTTGGTACTCAATATAATTGTCAATATCGTAGTGGTCATTGTTTTAATATATTGTAAATATTACAGCGGGTATTGTAATTAATAAAACGTCGATATTACAGCTGCTTTTGTGGTAAATTTATCGTCAATATTACAGTGGCGATTGCAGTTAATATGTCAATTTTACAGTGATTATCGTAGGTAATATTTCGTTAATATATCGTCGAGATTACAGTAGTTATTATAGTTAATACACGGTCCATGCTACATTAGTTATTGTAGTTAAAATATCGTCGATATTACAGTGGCTACTGTAGTTAATACATCGTATGCATCAACTACAATAACCGCTGTAATATCGTATCAGTATTACAGTTATTAGTATTAATAAAGAATCAGTATTACTGTGGTTATTGTATTTAATATATCGTTATTGTTAAAGTGCTTATATAAATTTCTATTTTTATATATAAAAATAATGTTTAGAATTACAAATATTTACGAAAATATTTATTAATATCAACTATTATTTATTGTATAGATTTATATTATTATTATCATCATTATTATTATTATTATCTGTATTATTCTTGTAATGTTAGTTATTTTGCCTAAGATAATAAACAACAATTCGTCTAGTTACGAAATAAAAACTGTTATTTTTTAATAAAAAATAATAGGAAAGGCATGTAAACAGGGTAGATAGGGCAGATGTTGCAAGTGGATGGAAGAGGTGGTAGGTTACTGAAGGCAGCAGAGGAGTCATGCGGGGAGTGAGGTTCAGGTTATGGTTACTGAAGGCAGCAGAGGAGTCATACGGGGAGTGAGGTTCAGGTTAAGGTTACTGAAGGCAGCAGAGGAGTCATGCGGGGAGTGAGGCTCAGGTTAAGGTTACTGAAGGCAGCAGAGGAGTCATGCGGGGAGTGAGGCTCAGGTTAAGGTTACTGAAGGCAGCAGAGGAGTCATGCGGGGAGTGAGGCTCAGGTTAAGGTTACTGAAGGCAGCAGAGGTGTCATGCGGGAAGTAAGGCTCAGGTTAAGGTTACTGAAGGCAGCAGAGGTGTCATGCGGGGAGTGAGGCTCAGGTTAAGGTTACTGAAGGCAGCAGAGGAGTCATGCGGGGAGTGAAGCTCAGGTTAAGGTTACTGAAGGCAGCAGAGGTGTCATGAGGGGAGTGAGGCTCAGGTTAAGGTTACTGAAGGCAGCAGAGGAGTCATGCTGGGAGTGAGGCTCAGGTTATGGTTACTGAAGGCAGCAGAGGAGTCATGCGGGGAGTGAGGTTCAGGTTAAGGTTACTGAAGGCAGCAGAGGAGTCATGCGGGGAGTGAGGCTCAGGTTAAGGTTACTGAAGGCAGCAGAGGAGTCATGCGGGGAGTGAGGTTCAGGTTATGGTTACTGAAGGCAGCAGAGGAGTCATGCGGGGAGTGAGGTTCAGGTTAAGGTTACTGAAGGCAGCAGAGGTGTCATGCGGGGAGTGAGGATCAGGTTAAGGTTACTGAAGGCAGCAGAGGTGTCATGCGGGGAGTGAGGCTTAGGTTAAGGTTACTGAAGGCAGCAGAGGTGTCATGCGGGGAGTGAGGCTCAGGTTAAGGTTACTGAAGGCAGCAGAGGTGTCATGCGGGGAGTGAGGCTCAGGTTAAGGTTACTGAAGGCAGCAGAGGTGTCATGCGGGGAGTGAGGCTCAGGTTAAGGTTACTGAAGGCAGCAGAGGAGTCATGCGGGGAGTGAGGCTCAGGTTAAGGTTACTGAAGGCAGCAGAGGTGTCATGCGGGGAGTGAGGTTCAGGTTAAGGTTACTGAAGACAGCAGAGGAGTCATGCGGGGAGTGAGGCTTAGGTTAAGGTTACTGAAGGCAGCAGAGGTGTCATGCGGGGAGTGAGGCTCAGGTTAAGGTTACTGAAGGCAGCAGAGGTGTCATGCGGGGAGTGAGGTTCAGGTTAAGATTACTGAAGGCAGCAGAGGAGTCATGCGGGGAGTGAGGCTCAGGTTAAGGTTACTGAAGGCAGCAGAGGAGTCATGCGGGGAGTGAGGCTCTGGTTAAGGTTACTGAAGGCAGCAGAGGTGTCATGCGGGGAGTGAGACTCAGGTTAAGGTTACTGAAGGCAGCAGAGGTGTCATGCGGGGAGTGAGGTTCAGGTTAAGGTTACTGAAGGCAGCAGAGGAGTCATGCGGGGAGTGAGGCTCAGGTTCAGGTTACTGAAGGCAGCAGAGGAGTCATGCGGGGAGTGAGGCTCAGGTTAAGGTTACTGAAGGCAGCAGAGGAGTCATGCGGAGAGTGAGGCTCAGGTTAAGGTTACTGAAGGCAGCAGAGGTGTCATGCGGAGAGTGAGGCTCAGGTTAAGGTATGTAGTAGAGAGGGGAATTATTTTCTAGCAAAAATAGGTCTTAGACAGTGATGTGTGATGTCACCATGGTTGCTTAACATACTTATAGATGGGGGTCGTAAAGAGGAGTGAATGCTGGGGTGTTGGGGATTAAAAGATGAAAAATCTAACACAAAGTGGGAATTGTCACAGTTGCTCTTTGCCGATGATACTGTGCTTTTGGGAGATTCTGAAGAGAAGTTGTAGAGGTTGGTGGGAGGAGTTTGAGAGGGTATGTTAAAGGAAATTAAAAGTGAGCATAGTAAAGAGTAAGGTGATCAGAGTTTCAAAAAACTAGGCAGTGGAAGACAGGATATCAAATTGGAGAGAGGGAGTATGGAGGAAGTAAATGCGTTCACATATTTTTGAGTGGACTTGGTCGGTATATGGTTATATGAGACATGAGGTGAACGGAACTGACGAGGGAAAAAGTAGGTAGTGCATCGAGGAATCTGGAGACGAAGAACCTTATCCATATGGAGGCAAAACGGGGAATGTATGAGAATATAGTTGCATGGGTGTGAAGAATGGGTTTTAAAGGTCGCAGCGAGGGATGGGGGAAAGGCTGAAGGAACTGATGTGTGTGAGGTCAATGTGTGATGGAAATATTATTCAGAAAATTAGCAGATTGTAACTATTATCAATCAACTAAAATCTGGTTCATTACCGGAGCGCCTCGGAAGACACTCACTCACCCAAGAAACTTTAATAAAAACACAACAAAAATCAAACATCGCTAGAAAATACACAACACAAAAACACAGTAAAACAAACCTGGTAAACCCCCCTAGCCAACTGGGAGAGAGATGGACGGATAGAGAGAGAGAGAGAGAAACAACAATACATGTACACTTAAAGAGAGCAAGCAGCCAGGAAGCTCACAACCCCCTCCCCTGTCTTCCCCTTACCTTTCCCGTCCTTCCCTCCCACTGCCCCCTACCAAAAACCCAGTCCCTCTTCCCCCTCTTCCTCCCCCTCCCCCTACCCCCATCCCCAAAACATCCTTGGCTACACTTATTCCTCCATTCCCTGTTAATATTCCACTTTACCCCTCTTCCTTCCTTCCCCATCCCCTCCATGTCCCTCTTCATCTCTCCTCCCCTCCCCCTCCCTCAGCTGGTGTATATGGGTGTCGTGGTCGACGACAGGTGAGAGCGCAGCTCAGAAATTCTTGTAGCAGTGTCTACCTGTGTGGACCGGAAAGTAAGGGAAAGGTGTATGGAGAGGGGTATATGGGTATATGAGGAGGGTGTGGGGGAGGGGGAGTGAGGGGAAATGATATAAAGAAGAAAGAGAAAGAGATAGAGAGAGAGAGAGACTCTTCATGGTTCATCTTCTCTACTCCTCCAGTTCGTTGTACGTGTATCCCACACTCACATGAACGTACAAGAACACTGTCCGTGTCTCCTACACTCAAATGAACGTACACGAACACTGTCCGTGTCTCCCACACTCACATGAACGTACAAGAACACTGTCTGTGTTTGCTGTTTCTGTCTGGTGGGCTGCTGTGTGTCTGGTGGGCTGTTGTGTCTGTCTAGTGGGTTGCTGTGTCAGTCAGGTGGACTGTTGTGTCTGTCTAGTGGGTTGATGTGTATGTCTGGTGGGCTGTTGTGTGTGTCTAGTTGGCTGCTGTGTCTGTCAGTGTTACGACCAGGGCCTTATCTCTAGGCCTGTTGTTGGCCCCCTCGTAACAAGATATTGAATTATGCTTTAGTCTTTTCACAGTCAGAGAAAATAATTTTAGTATACGGGTATTTTTTGAGGAGATTGATCCACCAAAGTAAAATTTATGCTCTTTAATATAAAACCTCAAGACACTTTATATGAAAGAAGTCGACACACATGAAAGTTTGCAAAATAATATCAGACTATTGCCTCAATAAGGCTGAGGTATTAAATTCCAATTGACAGTTCAACAACATCTTATGACCCAATGATTCAGAAGTCTAGAGATCAGTGTTTGTGAATATTTCGCCTGCTCTTGCGAATTCCTAGCATTGTAAAAATCTCTAGTTGTGTCGATGCATGCAGGGGATGAGATGAAAAGCTGTAAGCCACCTGCCTGAAAGCTGGCTGCCTTGGATCAACGTCTAGCGTGAGCTGGACGCCAAGGTATTGGACCAGTGTGGTACGGTCGGCAATATATATATATATATATATATATATATATATATATATATATATATATATATATATATATATATATATATAATAATATATACGCCTGTCTACCTGTCTGTCTACCACTCTGTCTACCACTCTGTCTACCTGCCTATCAGACAAATTATCTTCCTGACTGGGGTTGTCTGATGGAACGTTCTGTTATTTATTTGTTGACACTGCTGAGTGTGCTTATTAATCCACCTGACTCTCTCATGAGCTACAACTGCCTCGTACTGCCTCGTACTGCCACGTACTACCTAGTACTGCCTCGTACTGCCTCGTACTGCCTCGTAATACCTCGTACTGCCTCGTACTGCCTCGTACTGCCTCGTACTGCCTCGTACTGCCTCGTACTACCTCGTACTGCCTCGTACTGCCTGATACTGCCTCGTACTACCTCGTACTGCTTTGTATTGCCTCATATTGTCTCGTACTGCTTCATACTGCCTCGTACTGCCTCGTACTGCTTCGTACTGCCTCGTACTGCCTGATACTGCCTCGTACTACCTCGTACTGCCTCGTACTGCCTGATACTGCCTCGTACTACCTCGTACTACCTCGTACTGCTTTGTACTGCCTCATACTGTCTCGTACTGCCTCGTACTACCTCGTACTGCTTTGTACTGCCTCATACTGTCTCGTACTACCTCGTACTACCTCGTACTGCTTTGTACTGCCTCATACTGTCTCGTACTGCTTCGTACTACCTCGTACTGCCTCGTACTGCCTGGTACTGCCTTGTATTACCTCGTACTGCCTCGTACTGCCTCGTACTGCCTCGTACTGCCTCGTACTGCCTCGTACGTCCTCGTACTGCTTCGTACTGCCTCGTACTTCCTCATACTGCCTCGTACTACCTCGTACTGCCTGGTACTGCCTGGTACTGCCTCGTACTACTTCGTCCTGCCTCATACTGCCTCGTACTGCCTCGTACTGCCTAGTACTGCCTTCTACTGTCTCGTACTGCTTCATTCTGCCTCATACTGCCTGGTACTGCCTCATACTGCGTATTTTCACAAGACCTGCAGCAGCAGATGTTGACTGGAGGAACTGAGGTTGTTCAGTGGGGAAGTGGGGGTATTGAGTGGGGAAGTGGGGGTGTTGATTGGGGGAAGTGGGCGGTGTTAAATGGGAGAGGTGGGGTGAGTAGGGGAGGTGAGGTAATTAAGGGAGGTGGGGGTGGGTAGGGGAGGTGGGAGTGGGGAAGGTGGGGGTGTTGAGTGAGGGAGGTCGTTGGGGAGGAAAGTGGGAGTTGGGGAGGAGTGTTGAGCGGGTTAGGTGGGAATGCTGAGTTTGGGAGAAAGAATGAATGAGGAAATGGTTGGGGAAGTGGGAAGGACGGAGGGTTGAAGAGAGTAAGAGGGGGTTGATTGGAGAGGATGGTAAGGTAAGGGAAAGTGGTGGGTGAGGAGGGGATGAGTGGGGTTTGGGTGGGGTAGGGGGAAGGCCTAGGGTTGGGGGTTGAGGGGGTGGAAGAAAGAGTTGGGGAACTGACTACATCTTCTCCCCACCTCTCCGTTACCCCTTGCAAAGTTCTCCCCACCAAAACCCCTCCCCCTCCCCACCCTCTGACCTCTACCACCTCCTTCCTCCCCTTCCCTCTTTGTCCCTCCCCCTCCCGTTTTGTTCCAACTTTAGATAAAAGTGGCTTCTTTTACTGTTATTCTTGGCATCGTATTTGCATGAGTAGCAAGAGGGGCCCCCTGCATGACGGTGAGGGCCCCCAGCATGATGGTGCGGGCCCCCAGCATGATGGTGCGGGCCCCCAGCATGACAGTGAGTAGTCCTCAACATGGCGGTAAGAGCCCCAACATGGCGGTGATGGCCCCAACATGACTGTGAGGGCTTCCATGTCGGTGAGGGGCCCCAACATGGCGGTGAGGAGCCCCCTACATGGCGGTGAGGGGGCCTCCAACATGGTCTTGAGGGAGTTCCTAGCATGGCGGAGAGGAGGGGCCCCTTATCGAAGGGACGGGAGCCCCCATTGAAAACATGAGGGAGGGTCCCAGAATGAGCCAGGGGCACCTCGAGAAATAAAGACCCCCTCTGTGTTTCAGGGCCCAAACTTACCTCTGATATTCAGGACGATCAGACACCTTACAGATATTTAGGGGCCCCAAAGACCTCTCCGAAAATGTTGGGGCCCCACACTCCCAAAACCTTTTTCAAAGGTTTTGCCTTGTCCTAAAACCTTTGAGTCCGTAAATTACCCTAAAGTTTTTGGGGTAATGATAAGGGCCACACAGTAGCACCCTAACAAATTAGGGTCCCAGCTACAACACTGGAAGGGTTGCTGGGTTCCTAGCTACAACACTGGAAGGGTTGCTGGGGTCCCAGCTACAACACTGGAAGGGTTGCTGGGGTCCCATCTACAACACTGGAAGGGTTGCTGGGGTCCCAGCTACAACACTGGAAGGGTTGCTGGGGTCCCATCTACAACACTGGAAGGGTTGCTGGGGTCCCAGCTACAACACTGGAAGGGTTGCTGGGGTCCCAGCTACAACACTGGAAGGGTTGCTGGGGTCCCAGCTACAACACTGGAAGGTTGCTGGGGTCCCAGCTACAACACTGGAAGGGTTGCTGGGGTCCCAGCTACAACACTGGAAGGGTTGCTGGGGTCCCAGCTACAACACTGGAAGGGTTGCTGGGGTCCCAGCTACAACACTGGAAGGGTTGCTGGGGTCCCAGCTACAACACTGGAAGGGTTGCTGGGGTCCCAGCTACAACACTGGAAGGGTTGCTGGGGTCCCAGCTACAACACTGGAAGGGTTGCTGGGGTCCCACTACAACACTGGAAGGGTTGCTGGGGTCCCAGCTACAACACTGGAAGGGTTGCTGGGGTCCCAGCTACAACACTGGAAGGGTTGCTGGGGTCCCAGCTACAACACTGGAAGGGTTGCTGGGGTCCCAGCTACAACACTGGAAGGGTTGCTGGGGTCCCAGCTACAACACTGGAAGGGTGCTGGGGTCCCAGCTACAACACTGGAAGGGTTGCTGGGGTCCCAGCTACAACACTGGAAGGGTTGCTGGGGTCCCAGCTACAACACTGGAAGGGTTGCTGGGTCCCAGCTACAACACTGGAAGGGTTGCTGGGGTCCCAGCTACAACACTGGAAGGGTTGCTGGGGTCCCAGCTACAACACTGGAAGGGTTGCTGGGGTCCCATCTACAACACTGGAAGGGTTGCTGGGGTCCCAGCTACAACACTGGAAGGGTTGCTGGGGTCCCAGCTACAACACTGGAAGGGTTGCTGGTGTCCCAGCTACAACACTGGAAGGGTTGCTGGGGTCCCAGCTACAACACTGGAAGGGTTGCTGGGGTCCCATCTACAACACTGGAAGGGTTGCTGGGGTCCCAGCTACAACACTGGAAGGGTTGCTGGGGTCCCAGCTACAACACTGGAAGGGTTGCTGGGGTCCCAGCTACAACACTGGAAGGGTTGCTGGGGTCCCAGCTACAACACTGGAAGGGTTGCTGGGGTCCCAGCTACAACAGACACTAGCCTAGCAGGTGCTAGGGAAGGCCTCTCATTTTCGCGCACATTAACTCGGCAGAAAGTACAATAACAATAGCGTCCAAAGGCAGTCAAACGTTACCCCCTTCCCGCCTCACCCCTTACCCCTTCCCCTTTCCCTCCCCCTTTTCCCCTCTCCTCAAAAAACGAGGAGCATGAGAGGGGGGCGTTAAGCGTCGCTCAATTGCAGCGCTGACATACGCCTGGCGTTTCTACTATTGTTTTCAAGATATAATTTTTGGCCAGGCTTTCGAACCCTGGTCTTTAATTTGGAGGAGGATTGGGGTGGGAGGGTGTGTGTGGGGGGGGAGGTGTGTGATGGGAGGGTGTGTGGGGAGGGTGTGTGGGGAGGGTGTGTGGGGAGGGTGTGTGGGGAGGGTGTCTTGGGGGGGGTTTCGGGAGTGGGGGGAGGTGGGGGGAGGGTGTTTGAGGTTGGAGGTACAAAGATCGAAAACCAGGGAAGGAGGGAACGGTGGGGAAGTGTGAGTGATGTGTGTGTGTGTGTGTGTGGTGTGAGTGTGTGTGGTGGTGTGTGTGTGTGTGTGTGTGTGTGTGTGTGTGTGTGTGTGTGTGTGTGTGTGTGTGTGTGTGTATACAAATGCACACACACATACACACATGTGCACGCACAGTGGCCATAATATTATGTACACCTGTACACCTGCTCGTTAATGCAAATATGTAATAGGCCAATCAGGTGGCAGCAACTCAGTGCCTAAAATCATGCACCATGGTCAAGAGGTTCACTTGTTATTCAGGCCAGACATCAGAATGGAGAAGAAATGTGATCTAAGTAACTTTGTGGAATGATTGTTGGTGCCAGACAGACGGGCTGGTCTGTGTCTCAGAAACTGCTGATCTTCTGGGACTTTCACGCACAACAGTCTCTAGATATTACAAAGAATGGTGTGAAAAATACAAAACATCCAGTGAGTGGCAGTTCTGTGGGCGACAACGCCTTGTTATTGACAGAGGTCAGAGGAGAATGTCCAGACTGGTTCAAGCTGACAGGAAGGCGACAGTAACTCAATATCGCGTTACAACTCTGTAACGTTACAGCACTGGATGAGCTACAGCAGCAGAAAACCACAAGGGGTTCCACTCGTGTCAGCTAAGAGCAAGAAGCTGAGGCAACAGTGGTCACAGGCTCACAAACTGAACAGCTAAAGCTTGTAAAAACGTCGCTTAGCCTGACGAATCAACGATTTCTGCTGCGACTTGCAGATGGTGCGGGAAAGTGAGGTGGATGACAGCATCAGTGTGCAGCAGACAATCCTGCAGCAACTGCTGTGATGTCAACATGGACCGGGATCCCTAGGGAATGTTTCCAGCACCTTGTTGAATCCATGACACCAAGAATTCAGGCTGTTCTAGGGGCAAAGTTTAGGCCCTATCCAGTACCAGTAGGGTGTACCTAATAAAGTGGCCACTGAGTGTATATGAGAGAGAGAGAGAGAGAGAGAGAGAGAGAGAGAGAGAGAGAGAGAGAGAGAGAGAGAGAGGAGGGGGTGTCACATCTTTCTCAAACTGTCAGTCAATACCGTCAAACAAATCACTTGCAAATCACTAGTCACTCAATCCGCTCACACAAAAAAACGAATTTCCCTTACACAGTTAACAATTCCCCCACACAAATCCCCCCCCTTATACAAATCACACAATTCCACGCTAAGCAAACAATCTCCTCACAAAAAATGCGCTCACACAGCTTTCACAAATCACGCAATTTTTTTCACACAAATCACACACTCCCTCAGTTAAATTACACTATTCCCACAACAAATCACAGAAACTTTTACACACATATCACTCATTTCCCCACATGAATCACACAGGTTCCCCCCATAAATCACATAATTCCCCTCACACAATTCACGCAATTCCGCACACCAATCCTGAAAGCCCCCCACACAAAACACAATTCCTACGCTCAAATCACCATTCTCTCACCCAAATCACACAATTCCCACACACATCACACAATTTTCCCACACAAATCTATCACAAATTTCACAAATTCCCACATACAAATTACACAAATTCTTACACGCAAATCACACAATTTCCCCATATTACACAATTCCTACACACGAATCACAATTCCCACATACACAAATCACAAATTCCTACACACAAATCACACAAATTCCCACACAAGTCACACAAATTCCCACACACAAATCACACAAATTCCCACACACAAATCACACAAATTCCCACACACAAATCACATAAATTCCCACACACAAATCACACAAATTCCCACACACAAATCACACATTCCTCCACACAAATCACATAAATTCTCACAAGTTCCAACACACAAATCACACAAATTCCCTCATACAAATCACACAATTCCCACACACAAATTCCCCCCGCACAAATCACAATTCCCTGACACAAATCACACTGCGTTAATTCCAGGTCTTATGGTCGCGCTGAAAGCATTAACATTTTCAGCGACTGGTCGGCAACTTATGGTCCTCGCGGCGGTAATCGCACAAAAATACCCGCGAATTATCGCGAAATTATTACCGGGAATTATTTGATTTGTGTATTGTGTGTTTCTCCCTCCCCTCCCTCACATCCTCCCTCCCTCCTCCTCCATTCTTTTGTGTTCCTCTTCCTTTCTTTTATTCTTCTATCGTCCCTTCTCCTTTTCTTCCTCCTCCTCTTCCTCCTCCTCCTCTTCCTCCTCCTCCTCTTCCTCCTCCTCCTCTTCCTCCTCCTCTTTCTCCTCCTCCTCTTCCTCCTCCTCTTTCTCCTCCTCCTCCTCCTCCTCTTTCTCTTCCTTTCTTCTATTAATTTATCTTCGTTTCTTCCTCATTTCCATTGTAATTATCATTATTATCTCCTATTCTTTCTCAGACTATCTCCTTCATATTCCATCTTTCTTGTCTCTCTCCCTCTTATCTCCACGCTTATCTTATCTCCATATTTCCCTCCTTTCCCCTCACCCCCTCATTCTCTTTCCTTCCCCACTCCTCTCTACCCTTCCTTTCTCCCCCTTCTCCTCTACTTGTTTCCCCTCCCATATATTTCCCTTCAATACCACTTTTCTATTTACTCTCCCCTCCCTTCTATCTCTCCCTTCTATCCCTCCACCTTTTGTCCCCTCTTTTATCCTTCCCTTGTATCCTTCTCTTCTATCCCTTTCTTCTCTCCCTCCCTTTTATCTCTCCCTTCTATCCCTCTCTTTATTGCTCCCTTCTATCCCTCTCTTCTAACCCTCCCTTTTATCCCTCCCTTCTATCCTTCCCTTCTATTCCTCCCTTCTATCCTTTCCTTCTACCCCTCTCTTCTATCCTTCCCTTCCTTCTACCAATCCCTTTCTTCTATCCTCCCTTCCTCCTATCTCTCCCTTCCTTCTATCCCTCCATTCTACCACTCCATTCCTTCTATCTTTCCATTTTTTCTGTCCCCTCCCATCCTTCTATCCCTCCCTTCCTTCTATCCTTCCCTTCCTTCTCTCCCTCCCTTCCTTCTATCATTCCCTTCCTTCTATCCCTCCCTTCCTTCTATCCCTCCCTTCCTTCTGTCCCTCTCTTCCTTCTATCCTTCCCTTCCTTCTGTCCCCCTCTTCCTTCTGTCCCTCCTTCCTTCTATCCCTCCCTTCCTTCTATCTCTCCCTTCCTTATGTCCCTCTCTTTCTTCTATCCCTCCC
The DNA here is from genome assembly GCA_009830355.1 of Cherax destructor. NCBI lineage: Eukaryota > Metazoa > Arthropoda > Malacostraca > Decapoda > Parastacidae > Cherax > Cherax destructor. The sequence continues at coordinate 110,338 of WNWK01001073.1, read as the reverse complement.
TTCCTTCTATCCTTCCCTTCCTTCTGTCCCTCTCTTCCTTCTATCCTTCCTTCCTTCTATCCTCACTTCCTTCTATCCCTCCTTCCTTCTATCCTCCTTCCTTCTATCCTTCCATTCCTATCTCCCTTCTATCCCACCCTTCCTTCCTTCTATCCCTCTCGTCCTTCTATCCTTCTATTCCTTCTATCCATCCCTTCCTTCTATCTCTCCCTTCCTTCCTTCTATCCCTTTCTTCCTTCTATCCTTCCATTCCTTGTAATCCATCCCTTCCTTCTATCCATCCCTTCCTTCTGTCCCTCTCTTCCTTCTGTCCCTCTCTTCCTTCTGTCCCTCTCTTCCTTCTGTCCCTCTCTTCCTTCTGTCCCTCTCTTCCTTCTGTCCCTCTCTTCCGTCTATCCCTCCGTCTTCACACTAACAACAGAAACTCAACATTCTATAACTATTATTACGACTCTTGTAACCTTCTATTAGGTCGCTGTACTCACACACACGCACGCACGCACAAATACAAACACGCACACTCACACGAAGAGGCAGGGCCAGGAACTATGAATCGACCCCTGCAACCACAACTAGGTGAGTACACACGAGGCTGCTGAACGATAATTTAAGAATGACGTAGCATCGAAAGCCAAATCTCAGCCATAGTTATAACGCAGACACGCCAGAAAGAAGACATTTGTGAAGGAGCAGGTAATAAGAATGAAGGAAGGAAGGAGGAGAGCTCATTAGGAATGACCAGGAAGTCTCTGAGAAGCCGAATAATATATTTAAGAAAGTATTCTCAGTTGAAACAGGAACATTACCTGAGGATCAAGAAGGAAGAGTGCACCAACTAGCACTAGACACAACACACACAGCAGGAAAGAGGTGCAGAAGGTTTTGAGTGACTTAGATACCTACAGTAAAATTCATTGACACCAGACAACACCTCTGTGGGTTCTGAGAGAGGGAGAGAAAGAAAAGTGTGAGCCACTAACTGCGATCTTCAGTGAATCAATTGGAACAGGGAAGCTGTTGGAGGTGTCGAAAACAGCGAACGAAGTCCCGAAATTTAATAGAGAGAGAGAGTGAGGCAGCATTACACTACAGGTCAGTGTCACTAACATGCATAGTGTGTAAAGTTATGGAGATTATCAGCAGATAAGTAGTGGAGCATCTGGAAAGGACCTGGTTCACAAACAACAACCAGCCCGGGTTTCACGATGGTAAATCCTGTCTCATTAATCTGCTAAAAAGTCTACAAGGTAACGAAGGATAGAAAATAGAAGGATAGGTAGACAGTATATTTCTCGACTGTAAAAAAAAAGGTGTTCGATACAGTAAGTAATAAGAGATTGGAAGAACAGCTATAGGAGTAGGCAGGAATAACAGGAAAAGCAGTTGTGTGACGAGTGGGGTTCCTAGAGGGTCAATACTTCGACCGGTACTGTTTCTTGTGTACGTGAACAACATGAGAGCAAATCGAGTCCGAGGTGTCCTTGTTCGCAGGTGATGTTAAACTAAAGAGGACAATACAAACAGGAGCAGGTCTGATAAAGGGCTATTAGAATTTAACCCCAGGAAATGCAAAGTTATGGAAATTGGGGAAGCGCAAAGACGACCAGAAACAGAGTGCAGCCTCAAGGAACGAAGGTTGCAAACCTTCCTGAAAGAGAAGCACCTCAGGGTGGGCATAGTTCCGAACATCTCACCTAAGTCGCCCATCAACCGAATAACCGCCGCAGCAAACGCCAGGATGGTAAATTTAAGAGTAACTTTCAGGAACATGAACATGAACAATATGAACAGCATGTCAGGCTCATCTTGGAGTATGCAGCGCCAGTATGAAACCCACAACTGATAGAGCATTGTAAGAAGCTGGAAAAAATTAAAGGGGGTTCACCACGAAACTAGACCCAGAGCTGAGGGCTTTGAGCTGTGAGGAGAGGCTAGAGGAACTAAACCTGCAACAATAGAGGACAGAAGGACAAGCGAAGACGTGGTTACGACATACAAAATACTGGGCAGAATTGATAGGCTTCACAAGGCGAATCTGTTAAGAGAGGCGGGTCAGTTAGAAACACAGGTGAATTAAAGTCATGTTAAGAAATAGTTCTCGGGCCGAAAAGTAGTCAGGAAGTGGGATGACCTAAACAGTGAAGTGGTAGAGGCAGGATCCATACATAGCTTTAAGAATAGGTAAGATAGTGCTAACACAGCAGAAGAGAGTGAAACTAGTAACGGCCAGCAGCTAAGACCAGACCCCTGTAACCACAAATGAGTACACATACATACGCACACACATATTTGATTACTCTCTCTCTCTCTCTCTCTCTCTCTCTCTCCGTCACACTCACACACACACACACACACACACACACACACACACACAAACACAGGTAGGAGGTGGAGACAGGAGCTGTGAATCGACTCCTGCAAACAATCAGGTAAGAACAAGGATAGAGGAACAAAGAGAGAGAACAAGATATCTGTACCGTACCAGACAGAACCTGATACAGTATAACAAGGACCATGACAACACACTTTGAAATGCTAAAAAAAATGGATCGTAGAATGAAGTTAAAACCACAGAGGTATTAGGAAATACTTTTTTTTAAGTTCCTCATCACTGATAAGTATTCAGGACGAGAAGACTTGGATCACACGAAGAAGAGTTGTCAATGGAAGCTACGTGGTGAGTATTACATGACAATGGTACTAACATTCTCCAGATGAAACACAATACTACTGATAAAATCAACAAATCATGGCAGATGACGCTGCTGATGCCGCTGATGCCGCTGACGCCGCTCTCCCAGTATAGAAAAGTCGAATAAGGGCGTGTTATACGACGTATATAACGTCAAACACAGGTATACATTACGTCATATATAACGTCAAACAAGGGTCTACTTTACGTCATATTCAACGTTAAACACAGGTATAATTTACGTCATATATAACGTCAAACAAAAGTATACTTTACACCGTATATAACGTCAATCAAGGGTATACTTTACGCCGTATATAACGTCAAACACGGATATATTTTACGGCGTACAAAAAAAAAAAAGCGTCGGAATAAAGTACCTGACAGCGTCACTGTGTTCGTCCAGCCAAAAAAATTAACAAAAAAGGAACAACTAAAACTCTGTTTCCAGGGATGATAATCCTTTATCATGTTTCCCATCAGTCCAGCTGTACTCACTTAGCTGTTGTTGCAGGGGTCGAGTCACAGCTCCTGGCCCCGCCTCTGCGCTGCCCGCTACTGGGTATCTGCTCTCCCTGCTCCATGAGCTTTATCATACCTCGTCTTAAAACTGTGTATGGTTCCTGCCTCCACTATGTCTTTCTCTAGACTATTCCACTTCCTGACTACTCTGTGGCTGAAGAAATGCTTCCTAACATCCCTTTGACTCATCTGAGTCTTCAGCTTCGAGTTGTGTCCCCTTGTTTCTGTGTTCCCTCTCTGGAACATCCTGTCACTGTCTACCTTGTCGATTCCCCGCAGTATTTTGTATGTCGTTATCATGTCTCCTCTGACCCTCTGTGTGTGTGTGTGTGTGTGTGTGCCTGTCTGTCTAACTCTCTCTGTCTTTCTGTCTCTCTATCTGCCTGCCTCTGTGTGTGCTTGTCTCTATATGTCTGTCTCTCTGTTTCTCTCTCTCTCTAAAACACTTAGAGTACTTGACGAGTAAGAGAGGCATGCAACACCAGGTAGCGCTGTTAACGAAACATCTCGTCTGCGTAGCAGCCATCACCAGCCAAATATAGAGGGTGAGTTAGCCTGGAAACGCAAGTGAAGAGGTATAGTCAACTTCGGTGTGAAGGCTGAGAGACTGATTACCTCAGACTACTTCTCTGCTTCGTCTAGTGCCTCAATTTATGTATTGGACTGATGATGGCGCTCAGCACAAGCGAGACGTTTAGTCATCAGAGCGGTCTAAGTGATCCAGGTGTCTTACAGTAATCAACTTGTCGGTTATGTCGGGAATAATCTCGTTAAAGTAAAGCAAATGGAGAGGTGACGTGATAACTACAAGCAAGACAGGAGAGGTGACGTGATAACTACATGCAAGACAGGAGGTGACTGTAACTACTGCAGACTGGAGAGGTGACGTGATAACTACACGCAAGACGGAGAGGTGACGTGATATCTACATCGCAAGACTGGAGAGGTGACGTGAATCTACACGCAAGACAGGAGAGGTACGTGATAACTACGCAAGACGAGGTGACTGATAACTACATGCAAGACAGGAGAGTGTGACGGATAACTACATGCAAGACAGGAGAGGTGACGGATAACTACATGCAAGACTGAGAGTGACGATAACTACATGCAAGACTGAGAGGTGACGATAGCTACACGCAAGACGAGAGGTGACGTGATACTACAGCAAGACTGAGAGGTACTGATAATCTACTGCAAGACTGGAGAGGACGTATAACTACAGCAAGACAGAGAGGTGACGTGATAACTACATGCAAGACGGAGAGTGACGTGATAACTACAGCAAGACAGGAGAGTGACGTGATATCTACAGCAAGACGAGAGGTGACGTGATAACTACATGCAAGACAGGAGAGGTGACGTGATAACTACATGCAAGACAGGAGAGGTGACGTGATAACTACAGCAAGACAGGAGAGGTGACGTGATAACTACATGCAAGACTGGAGAGGTGACGTGATAACTACACGCAAGACAGGAGAGGTGACGTGATACTACATGCAAGACGAGAGGTGACGTGATAACTACATGCAAGACTGGAGAGGTAACGTGATAACTACATGCAAGACAGGAGAGGTGACGTGATAACTACATGCAAGACAGGAGAGGTGACGTGATAACTACATGCAAGACAGGAGAGGTGACGTGATAACTACACGCAAGACAGGAGAGGTGACGTGATAACTACATGCAAGACAGGAGAGGTGACGTGATAACTACAGCAAGACTGGAGAGGTGACGTGATAACTACACGCAAGACAGGAGAGGTGACGTGATAACTACATGCAAGACTGGAGAGGTGACGTGATAACTACACGCAAGACAGGAGAGGTGACGTGATAACTACATGCAAGACAGGAGAGGTGACGTGATAACTACATGCAAGACAGGAGAGGTGACGTGATAACTACACGCAAGACGGAGAGGTGACGTGATATCTACACGCAAGACAGGAGAGGTGACGTGATATCTACACGCAAGACAGGAGAGGTGACGTGATATCTACACGCAAGACAGGAGAGGTGACGTGATAACTACATGCAAGACAGGAGAGGTGACGTGATAACTACATGCAAGACAGGAGAGGTGACGTGATAACTACATGCAAGACTGGAGAGGTGAGTGATATCTACAGCAAGACAGGAGAGGTGACGTGATATCTACACGCAAGACAGGAGAGGTGACGTGATAACTACATGCAAGACAGGAGAGGTGACGTGATAACTACACGCAAGACAGGAGAGGTGACGAGATAACTACATGCAAGACAGGAGAGGTGACGTGGTAACTACATGCAAGACTGGAGAGGTGAAGTGATAACTACATGCAAGATAGGAGAGGTGACGTGATAACTACACGCAAGACAGGAGAGGTGACGAGATAACTACATGCAAGACAGGAAAGGTGACGTGGTAACTACATGCAAGACAGGAGAGGTGAAGTGATAACTACATGCAAGATAGGAGAGGTGACGTGATAACTACATGCAAGACAGGAGAGGTGACGAGATAACTACATGCAAGACAAGAGAGGTGACGTGGTAACTACACGCAAGACAGGAGAGGTGACGTGATATCTACACGCAAGACAGGAGAGGTGACGTGATAACTACATGCAAGATAGGAGAGGTGACGTGATAACTACATGCAAGACAGGAGAGTGACGTGATAACTACATGCAAGACAGGAGAGTGACGATATCTACACGCAAGACAGGAGAGGTGACGTGATAACTACATGCAAGACAGGAGAGGTGACGTGATAACTACATGCAAGACAGGAGAGGTGACGTGATAACTACATGCAAGACAGGAGAGGTGACGTGATAACTACATGCAAGACAGGAGAGGTGACGTGGTAACAAACAAGACCACCGAAGCAAAGAAGAAAATGGACGATGATTTTTAGCACCAGCAGCCACGGAGGAAGAGAAGACGACACACAGGAAAGAAACAGTGCAGAAGAGACGTTAGTGGTTGACTGAGGACGGTGCGTGGTCTCCAACAACACGACAATTTGCAAAATTGTAAATTGTAAACATGGAAGACTGGACATCATGAACTCTGGTGCTGGAACTGGTGAAAAGTTGCCTGAGTAAAGGTTTTCACTGCGTATTTGTACCATTGTCCACGTGCACTGCGTATCTTTGAAGGATTTATAAGACACGTTTCCCATAATGGGGACACCGTACCACAGCTGCGTATTTCAGTTTCCAGCCTACCTTGACCTCCTCCCCCTCCACCCCCCCCAAAAGAAAAAAAGTTCATCATCTGGCCATTGATAATTTGAAGGCTATTTTAAAGTTTTTCAATATAGCATGAGAACCCTGACACTGCTATGGTTGCGCTGTTCGACTCCCTCCCAAGTTTTACAGATTGCCAGGCTCTTTGATCCTGATGTGCGTAGAGTTGAAGCTCCTTACAGAGTCCGCCTCAATCACTTCCTCCAATAGATCGTACCATTTTTTTTTAAACCATCTTGAGATTAGAGAAATCTTTCCTTCCGTCTCTATGGGATAGTCAGGTCTTCAGGTTCCATGTGTGTCCCATCTCTCTGGTACTCGACGTTAAACACAGGTTGGATAAATGTGTAAGTGAAAAGGGGAAGAAGTTTGAGGAGAACATGGCTAGCCTGGGGAGTGTTCTGTTCTTATATGTTCACCTTCTTCTATTAAGTAAGTCTTGTGTTCTTGCTGTGTGTAATTAGTTGTGAGCTTATTTCCAGATATCCCGTCTTCAGTGTTTACATTTTACGTAGCCAGGGGGGATGGGGGGTACACACTACTCCCTCGTTACCCCAGTGGCTCAAACACTAGCCTGGAATTTTACGACTTACCATGGGTTCTAACCCCATGGTTTGTTAACAATCATTGTTAAATAAAGTTTCTAGCATCTTATAGACGCTGTTTCTCCTCCTTCGTTTAACAAATGGGATCTCTTCTCTTTTTTTTTGTTGATTCTTAAAAATATTTATATTCATGTATCGTAATAATGTTGGTAGAATTACCGACAATATGTTAAGTAAGACACAAGTGCAACTAATGTGACGTTTTATTGTGGCAACATTTAGGCTTGACAAAGCTCCTGGAGAGCGAAACGTTGCCTCAATAAAATGTCACATTAGTTCTATTGTGTCCTTTTACCTAACATATTCTTGAATCATGTCTTGATGACTAAGACATGTGCACCAGTTGAGTGTTTTTACTTCCCAAACGTTTCGCCTGCTCTACAGACTTCTTCAGTCGAATACACAAGTGAAAAAATACTGTAGACAGCAGTAGTGGAAAGGCAAATATGATGTGATTCATCCAGGAAGAACTGAGGAGCACTGTAGCAAGCCTACTGACCCGTGCTAGGCATGTCCCTCTCAAACCCATCCCTCATCACTAGTGGTCGAACACGACTAGCAAGCCCTGCCATCCTCAAATTCCTCACCTCACTTACGGCTTCAGTATGCAAGGCTCCGGCTCCGGTACCAGCTCACCTCAAGACTCTACAGCTCAGCATTTGTCAGGGCCGTGGGACTGACCACCTCAGAACACTCCTTCAGGGTTGACGACCTGATCTTCGTATATGACTGGTTGTTGTGAACTATGCCCTTGCCCTACATTTCATAGTGTAATA